>SKCR01052193.1:0-94162 GCA_019454045.1 Zanthoxylum bungeanum | reverse complement strand
AGTTCAAGACTTTCCTGAATGCTTCATGTTTGGCTTGATCAGAGGGTTCGCCAAACATGCCCTGTAGAGACTCCATTATCTCATAAGCAGTCTCTGTCTTTTCGAACTTTGTTTAAGCACGTCGGACATAGTGCAAATAAATAACAACGAGCCTTGTCATTTCCTCGATTTCAACCCAATTCTCATAGGCATCTTAATGTTTTGTTTGCATTCACAGCAGGTTTGGAGGACATTCCTCTATCAGGACAAACTTCAGGTTATCCAGCACAAGTATTATATTCATGTCATACTTCCACTTAGCAAAGTTATCACCACCAGTTAATTTTTCAGTAGCAAGCAGTGATAGGATTGGATTTGACATATTTCTGAAATCATTAAAAAAATATTCTAAATTATTCCATGCATAAAATTCAAAATAAATTCGGCATAGTAATCATGATGCATGATGCATATGCAAACACTAAAAAATATATAACTACTATAGCCTCGGAAAAATTAATAAGCATATTATGTTGCCTTAGGGTCGATCACAATACCCTATTAAAATAGAGACAATCTCAATAAATAATTTTTTCAAAATATCTCATATTTTCAAAATTTATTCATAACCGATTTTTGGTCTAAATATAATTAACACTTTTAACTATATTTATATGAGTGTAACCCACCGTTTTGGATCCTTAAAATTTAACTCATAACAACCACCTTAGGGTAAGTTAATTATGAAATACATTTTTATAAATCCTATCGTAAGAAGTACAACCTTGATATTAACCTAAGCAAACACTCTCCTTAGGGAGGATGAAACTAAAGTCATCACGAAGCCCCACTTAGATTTCACGATGTTGCACTAACGGTGGAGACCAAAGGACGTTTTGACAAACTACCCGCTCCCACTCATTATTTTAAGTTTAGTGATTTTATATGTAAAACATCTAATGTTTTAAAACTTAGCGGAAAAAGACCAAGAAATCAAATATTAAAGGTCTTTAATTACCAAATAAATTGTTTCATAATAAAATTCCCGATTTACTAATAAAACTTAAATTCATTATGAAACATCTAAGTTATTCATGAATAAACAATTTATTATAAATACTTTTGTGACATTACCAATTTTAACGATTTAAAATTAATTCACAAATTTTATTTAATCGATTAATCGATAAAATTCTAAAATAGTTTTTAATCAAATTATAAACTATTTACAATCATAAATAAATTTATGAAAATGCACATGTATGTATGGCATGTTATAATGCAAGAGTAGGCATTGTGCTAATTCTATATGTCATTTAAAATATGCATGAGAATAAACATTTTATAATTCACACAAAATAATAAATTGGATATTAACCGGGTTGACAATTTGGGTATTTCTAAAATTACAAATAACCAAAAAATAAAATTACATTAATCTCAAATCTGGAAAAAAATATAATTATATTTCCAGGTGACTTTCACCAAATATATATATAATATAACTTTTTTTTTTTTTTTTTTTTCTCCCGCACAGTTGGCAGTGCAGCATCTGCTGCCTGGCAGCAGCACGCTGCTGCCTAGCAGCAGCCCACTGCTGCATGTGCAGCAATGAGGCTGCTGCAGCAGCAGCCCCGCTGCTGCAGCAGCATGTGCTGCACTGCAGCATGAGGCTGCTGCCTAGCAGCAGCTATGTGCCTAGCAGCAGCCGTGGCTGCTGCACTGTGCAGCAGTCTCACTGCTGCACAGTGCAGGAAAAAAATATATATATATTATGGAAATATAAAACCGTCCGTCCGTGCATCGTCTATTTGGCTTGATCTTGATCTCGACTCGAACAATTACAAAAAAAATTACAATTACAAAAAGAAATACCCATTTAATTTTGGGTTTACATATCCAATATATAAAACAAAAAATTAAAATCCTAACCCAAGGTCAACCATACAATTAACGATTAATATCCATACATTCACCATCACATGATAATTAATAAAAATGCATAGCCTACTCTTTTACATACATATTAAAATGATTTACAATAAATCATTCTTATTAATATACTAGAATAAATACGACCGCTCATGATACCAATTGTTGGATTTCAGAGTTCATGCGCAGCGGAAATCGTGTTTTGGTGACAGGAAAATTATTTTCACATGAACAATAAAATCCGGATCCGGATCCGTATTCTCTAGTATATAATAATAAAAAAAAAAAAATTAAGAACTCAGTTAGAATATACCTGCAGATCTGGATCTCTTTGAATACGATTCTTCGAACCACGATCTTCCTCTCGACTTATCTCCTCACCTCAAACGGCACGTGTGGGCGTAAAATAAATGCGAAGAACACTCTAATTTGTGAAGGATTCGTGTACTCAGCACATGAGACGAATCCTGGATGCTGTTTTCTTTTGATTTTCTCAAAATCAAACTTAAGAAAAATTAAAAGAAAACTATTTTCCTTTTTCTTTTCTTTTTCCCAGCCTCTGACGTTTTTTGTTGTATATTGACCTTTTTGGAAAACCCAAAAAAAAATCAATAATCAATTTAATCAACAGCTCACGTTTTGATTTTTTTTTTTTTTTTTTTTTTTTTTTTTTAATGTTTTGATGAATTTTGATCAAATCCAAATTCTATCAAAATTGAAAAAACCAAAAAAAAAACTTTCCTGCAGCTCACGTTTTTTATTTGTATTTTAATATTAGATTTCCTTTTTTTGAATCAACTCTTTTGATCAAAATAGAATTCTTATCCATGGATGAATTTAGGATCAATACAAATTCATTAAGGATATTATTAATTTTAATTTTCAAAAAATCAAAAATAAAATCCTTTAATATTTATCTCATAATTTATCAAAGATAATTCATTAAAAACAATTTTCAAAAAATTTCAACTTTTGAAATATTATCTTATTCAATTAAAATTTAATTAATCAAATTAATTAAATATTAATTTTCATAAATTAATAAATAGATACATTATCTATTAATAAATATATTAAGACAACATTTGTCATAATTTCCAAACAAGAGCTATATGGAATAATTAGAGTGTAAAATAATTCATAATTATTTTAAATAATTCTCAACTATTTTTCTTCGCAATTATAATCGTTCGAACAGTGATAGAAGACGACGAGGGGACCGATGGACCTATAATTCTAAGCTCCAATAATTCCGTCGATTAATTATAAACTCTTTTATTAATCAAACGAAATTATTAATTCTGGAGTAACTCCACTAAATACCCAGAATTGCACTCTCAGAATTATAGAATTAATTACTCAAAGTATTCGTCCATTGATATAGTCATTACCTATGCAATGATCCTCCATAATAGATTCGTAAAGGAGCTAGGTATAAAATATCCGTTAACCTCTCCAATTACATCTTTATCCTTGACTTCCATTAGTTCTCAAGTGAACAATTAATTCATAACTTTTATGAATTTGCGCGCTAATCGTTCAGGTCCTGAACTAACAAACAAGGAATCTTATGAAACGGATTTCATTATATCAGGTTAGCATTCCCAGCTATTCATTCAACTCATTCCCAAAATACAAGGTTTACGAAATGTAATAAATACAAAACCATACCGAGTAAATTAAAGAATGGATTAATATGATATAGGAGTCTGCTAAATATAATGATTTAAGATCATCACATATATGACCATCATTATGATAAAATTGACGTTCCATATTTAACGGAATTATTAGAACTTTACAATTTTATCGGGTCCTGTCCAATATAATCTTATTATATAAAATACATTCATTTTTATGTCTCTACATAATATAGTCTGGATAGAACTATACCATTCATAATGGAATGAACTGTATTTATGACTTTGGATTTGAAGATTCCCAACTTCAAATCATAGTCATGGACAAATTTTGATTATTACTCTTTAAATTTTATCCATGCATATATGCATGTAACATTTTACATACACATATATGTTTAATTTAAAGCTACATAAATAATCACGGAATTTTCATGAATTATATAAAGCAAATCAAAATGCATACATGGAATAAAAAAGAATCACAAATTTATTAATCAATCATGTTTCGAACATATTTGCTTGTCGGGCATACAAATCCCAACAGTGCAAACCGTAAGAAAACCATAAAATCAAATCAAATATATAAAATAGTCATAAAAAACAGTTGAAGTAGAAGACATAATAGTCGAAGAAGAAGATATGTGTACGGGCCAAAATTGGGCCCAGGGGTAAAATCGACTTTTACCGCAGAAGCCAACCACAAGATCTGGAGCCAGGCATGAGATCCACGGGCCGCCTCACAAAGCCCAATATCACCGATATAAAGACAGACAAACGGGCACCAGTTACAAAGATCGGAAGGTGGATCCGAATTCATGAATATCATCTTGAAGTCGACGGTTTCAGGGGATGAATGTCAGATCTAAAGGACATAAATGAGAATATCAATGAGGAGACTTCCAACGGTAAAATAGAGACTCGACATCAACCTATAAAAGGGAGAAGCAAGGGACAAAGGAAGGAGATACTCTTATCATCAGACTAAACCTAAGATTCCGCCCTCACGGCAATAGTTCAGTGGTTGAGGTATCTTAAGACCTTAATCCATTCACCTTTGAATCAAACTTATTTTGTCTAACTTGAGCGTCGGAGTGCCTACGGCTTCCACCACACTGGTGGGCAGTAACCGACTCTTTCGTTTTGCTCTTATTTTGCAGGTTCGCTCGTGCCTCCCTCAACCCATTCTCAATTGTGGACCTCGACCGAAATCCAGTGTCTACAATTTGGCGCCCACCGTGGGGCTAGCGAGCGAATTTTGTTAAAATAAGACACAGCAACACAGCAATCCGAAATGGCCTCAAGCAACGAACAAAACCCGAATCCCATGATGGCACAGCTTGCCATGCTCCAACAACGCTTGCAAGCCTTAGAAGAAGAAAATCAAACAATGCGAAACACCAACGACAGTCTACAGAAAAAGATGGAGCAACTGTCATCCGATCCTCAACATAACAATATTCAAAGCCAAACCAGTAATCCAGACGACCTGAGCAATCCAACAATCCCGACTATGACGGAAGTCCCAAACAACAATCTCCAGCCTACTTCGCAAGAGCCAATCTCTCACATTGATCCAACCCAGCAGATCGCCACCTCTATCAGGAAAGAAATGATCGAATTCAAGGAAGCAATAATGTCGAGACTACCAGGGGTAAGGTTGCCAGTCAGGAAAAGTAGGGCAGGAGCGATTTCTGATACCCCATTTGTGGAGTCGATTGTTGCTGTCGAATTGCCACGGAAATTCAGCCCTCCGGAGATGAAGCCGTATGATGGGTCTGCCGATCCAGACGACCACATCATACACTACAAATATAAGATGATGTCAACCGGCTTGTCCCCAAGTCAGTGGGAGGCTGGAATGTGTAGATGCTTTGGCGAGACTCTGGCAGGACCTGCCCTTACTTGGTTCATCAACCTACCCTACAGATCAATTGAGTCCTACCAAGAGCTAGCCGACAAATTCGTGCAACACTTTGCAAGTTCATGCAAATTAGAAAAAACTTCAGACGACCTAAATTCTATACAGCAGGGAAGAGATGAGTCTTTGCGGAGCTACGTTGCTCGATTCAATCGAGAGAGAATTACAGTCCCAGATCTCCACCAACCTACAGCAGTAGAAGCCTTCCGGAACGGATTGCTTTATGACAGTGGACTCTACAAGAAATTGACGAAATTTCGATGCTATAACATGGACCAAGTAATGGCACGGGCCCAGGTAGAAATAAGATGGGAAGAAGATAAAAGAAACAAAAGAAGGGAAGATGTTGTGAATGCACGGATAGATAGAAGGCCTGCTGCTCCCAGGCGACACGATAACAATATCCACACCCACATGGAAGGGAGGAACCAACCAAGGGGGGGACGGCGACCTTTCTACTCAAATGTTGACAGGAGACAAAGGCCAAATAGGGAGGAGCGGCCAACAAACAAAACCAGGTTACCAGACTACAACTTTACGATTTCACCTGGAGAACTGGTTACCGTGCTTAGAAAGATGGGGAATGAAGTAAAGTGGCCTCCACGCTCCAGGGACAGTTCGTCAAAAAAAGACACCAGGAAGTGGTGTGAGTTCCACAGGGACTATGGTCATACGACAGCAGAGTGCGTGGCATTGAGGTTAGAAGTTTTGGAGCTACTAAACAAGGGTTTCTTGAGAGACCTGCTAACAGACAAGGGGAAGGCAACCATGTCACGAAGGGATGAAAAAGCCAACCAGGGAGAAGATCCTGTCCTTCCACCCCCTATAAATAACACGGTCAACGTTATTTCTGGAGGTTCAGGAATCAGTGGTACTACCTATTCTGCTGCCAAACGACACACGAGGGCTCTGATCAATAATGTCACCCATACTGCTACGTCTGTAGAAAAAGCCTTCACAGAACTGACCATGGAATTTCCAGACGATGAAAATTCCCACACCTTGAACCCGCACCACGACGCATTGGTCATTTCGTTGCAGGTGGCCAATTTCTTGGTCAAACGGGTGTTGATCGACACAGGTTCTTCGGCAAACGTAATTTTTGCGAGCGCCCTCACCGACATGGGAACCGATTTGGATAAAATCAATCGACGGTCGACAGTGTTGATCGGGTTCAGCGGGGAGCAGAAGTTCACAATGGGAGAAATTTCACTTCCGGTATACGTTGCTGGATTCAACAAAATGACTACGTTTCTTGTCTTAGATTGCCCTTCCGCATATAACCTGATAATGGGGAGGCCCTGGATTCACGACATGAGAGCAGTTTCATCAACCTACCATCAGGTGATAAAATTCCCAACTAGGTGGGGAATACAAGAAATCAGAGGCGACAGGTTGGCATCTAGGAGCTGCTACCAAACAACTTTAAAGGTGAAGGGCGAGTCGGCATAGCAATTACAGACTGAACCTCGGGTTTCGGAGCCGGTACTGCCGAACATAGAAAAGCTTGACGAGGTTCAGATTCATCCTCAGTTCGAAGATCACAAGACGTTAATTGGAGTTGGATTAGATCCGAAACTCCGAGCCGACATCATAGAGTTTTTGAAAAGCCGACACGACAGTTTTGCTTGGTCTCATAAAGACATGACAGGAGTCGACCCAAGGCTCATAACCCACGAATTACATGTGGACCCAGAGTACACCCCAGTTAGACAGAAAAGGAGAAAATTTGCCCCAGAAAGGAACCGGATTATCGACGAAGAAGTCCAGAAGTTATTGGAAAATGGAGCGATAAGAGAAGTTCAATTTCCAGAGTGGCTCGCGAATGTCGTTGTGGTGAAGAAAAAGAACGGGAAATGGAGAGTTTGCATCGACTTCACAGATTTGAATAAAGCTTGTCCAAAGGACTCGTTTCCGCTTCCGCACATTGATTCTATGGTCGACGCAACGGCAGGGCAT
Source organism: Zanthoxylum bungeanum (assembly GCA_019454045.1). NCBI lineage: Eukaryota > Viridiplantae > Streptophyta > Magnoliopsida > Sapindales > Rutaceae > Zanthoxylum > Zanthoxylum bungeanum. The sequence goes on along the minus strand of SKCR01052193.1, from coordinate 86,731 downwards.
GAGCTATTAAGTTTTATGGATGCGTATTCAGGCTACAATCAGATCCTCATGCACCCGGGCGACCAAGAGAAGACAGCCTTCGTCACCAACAAAGGGATTTTCTGTTACAAAGTCATGCCCTTCGGCCTAAAGAACGCGGGAGCAACATATCAAAGACTAGTCAACAAGATGTTCGACAGCCAAATTGGGAAAACAATGGAGGTGTACATAGACGATATGCTAGTGAAGTCGGTCGAATCGGAGCAGCACCTAGATCATTTGAGAGAAGCGTTCGACATCATGGACAGGTATGGAATGAAACTAAATCCAACTAAATGTGCTTTCGGAGTTGCTTCAGGAAAATTCTTGGGGTACGTGGTCACTCGACGAGGGATTGAAGCAAATCCGGACCAGATCAGATCGATCCTCGACATTCCTTCACCATCCAGCCCAAAAGATGTCATGAAACTAACTGGGAGAATTGCTGCTCTAAACAGGTTTATCTCCAAATCCACAGATAAGTGCTTCTTATTCTTTTCAGCTTTAAAGAAAGGAAACAGCTTTGACTGGACGCCCGCTTGTGAGGAAGCACTGACAAAGCTCAAATTGTATCTCACCACACCACCTTTGCTGTCCAAACCACACGACTCAGAGAGACTCTTTCTTTACTTGGGAGTCTCCGAGCAAGCGGTCAGTGGAGTCTTAGTAAGAGAAGAGGTGAGAGACCAACATCCAGTCTACTACGTGAGCAAAGCGCTTTTGGGAGCAGAAAAACGTTACCCTTTGATGGAAAAATTAGCTTTCGCCCTTGTTACAGCCGCAGCAAGGAAACTAAGACCCTACTTCCAGGGGCACCCGATCACGGTGTACACGACCTATCCGTTGAGAGGAATACTTCATAAACCAGAAATATCAGGAAGGTTGATGAAGTGGGCAATCGAACTTGGAGAACACGACATTACGTACCAGCCCAGAACTGCCATAAAATCTCAAGCTTTGGCCGACTTTGTGGCCGACTTCACCCCTGGCTTACTAACAACAACTGAAGTCGATATTAACTCCATCCAGCCAACGAAACCTTGGAAATTAGCAGTCGACGGGGCAAGTAATAAAAGAGGCTGCGGTCTTGGAATCATGATCATAACTCCAGCCGGCGACATAATTCAGCAAGCGGTCAAATGTGGATTTAGAGTTACAAATAACGAGGCAGAATACGAAGCATTGATAGCTGGGCTGTTACTAGCTAAAGAGTTGGGGGCCAAAGATATTGAAGTGAAAACCGATTCCCAGTTGATTGTGAACCAGATTGAAGGGTCGTATCAGGCCAGAGGACAAGCTATGGCTTCCTATCTACAAAAGGTCAGTGGAATACGATCGACTTTTGAAAAATTTTCCATAACACAGGTCCCAAGGAACGAGAACTCCCAGGCTGATGCATTGGCAATTCTTGGTTCGACGATGGAAGGGAACGAATCGCGAACTATTCCAATCGTGTACTTAAGCTGGCCCGCGATTTGTGAAGAAGAAACGCTTGTTGCGACGCTTGGCACTGTCGACAGTTGGATGACGCCAATTATAAAGTATCTACAAGACGGGACACTCCCAGACGACAGAATTCAAGCAAAGAAGATTCAAAGACAATCTGCCCGATATGTGTTATACGACAGTCAGCTGTTAAAAAGATCGTTTACAGGACTTACCTGAAATGTATTGCACCTAACGAAGCGCAACATGTTTTGGCCGAGTTGCACGAAGGTGAATGTGGGAATCATTCTGGTGGTAGGAGCTTGGCTCATCGTGCCTACACGACAGGTTATTACTGGCCCACAATGAGGTTCGACTCCTCTGAATACACGAAGAAATGCGATAAGTGCCAGAGATTCGCACCAATACCCCACCTCCCTCCAGAGAGACTAAACCCCATTTTATCCCCATGGCCATTTATGAAGTGGGGGATGGACATTGTTGGTAAACTCCCAACGGCTCCTGGCCAACGAGTGTACATGCTCGTAATGACGGACTACTACTCGAAGTGGATAGAAGCAGAAGCATTCGCCAGAATACGCGACAAGGAAGCCCAAGCTTTCGTATGGAAAAACATCATCTGTCGATTCGGCATACCGAAAGAGATAGTGACTGACAACGGAGCACAGTTTATTAGCCACCACTTCCAGGACTTCTGTAGAAATTGGGGCATAAGGTTGAACTTCTCCACCCCTCGCTTTCCACAAGCAAATGGACAAGCCGAGTCTTCCAATAAGACGATTATGAACACCCTGAAGAAGAGGTTGGAGAAAGCAAAGGGAGCCTGGGCTGACGAACTGCCAGGAGTACTATGGTCATACCGCACAACAAAGAGGTCTTCAACAGACGAAACCCCATTCGCTCTGGCGTTTGGAGTGGAGGCAGTAATCCCAACTGAGGAAGTCATCCCATCCCCTCGCTACCAGTGGTTGGGTGAAGAGGACAACCAAAATCTAATGAATTTCACTCTCGACACGATTGATGAAACAAGGGATCGAGCTTCCATTCGACTGGCAACTCATCAACAGAAGATGGCTCGATACTTCAACAAAAATGTCAGGAGCAGGACCTTCAGAACTGGGGATTGGGTACTACGCAAAGTGTTCCAAAACACAAGAGATCATAGAGATGGGAAGTTGGGCCCAAATTGGGAGGGCCCGTATCTTGTCACAAAGGTAGTTGGAAAAGGAGCTTACAGACTACAAACCGAGGAAGGAAAACCTGTGCGCAATAGTTGGAACGCACTTCATCTTAAGAAGTTCATCCGGTAAACGACTTCGTTTAGATTGTCAACATTTGTTTTCCTAGTATTTGTTTAATTGATGTTTTTACGAAATAAAGAAATTCATTCATAAGAAACAAGATATCACCTAAATAGTGCATTCTTTTCATTCAACCTGTGCATTAGTAGAAAACAACGACACATTTCACAAATCTGTTACACTACAAACAAAATATCATTCATTAAGAACAACTTTTGGACCCTTAGACTTCACGGGTTATCTACTCCTTCATCAGTTGTGCAGGGGAGAGTGGCTTGAACTTCTTCCTGTGACTCAACTACCGTTGACACTTCGGTGTCGGGTAGTGCCAGCACGACGTTCTCACATTCGGCAGGCTCCGTATGTTCTTCGACCACTGGGTCAGCGATCTCCATTCCAATTGCATCACTCTCAATTTCTTTCGACATTTCTTCTCCTCCTTTATCTTCTATATCGTCCTCTGAGGACGAAGTAAGACCGGCAGCACGCCTTTCATACTCCCGAATCCATTTCTCCGGCTTCCAGTCGACATGTTTTCCTGCGACATACTCCTTCATCAGGTCACACCTATTCCTCATCATTGAGTCAATGGCAATATCCTCCAATTGCTCAAGCAGTAAATCTTTTTCCTTCTTCACATTCTCAAATCCCTCCTTATAGCCCTCGACTACCATTTCTGCTGTCTCCTTCTCCAATTTCAAAGCAGCCTTTACCTCCTTCAACTCTTCTCTCGAGTCCTCTCTCCTTCTTCTGAGAGGCGACCAACCCAGATCTCAACTCTAAGGATTCCTTCCTCGACGTCGACAGTGCCTTTTCGAGCTCTTTGATCTTCCTCTGGCTGGAATCGACATTCTTCTTCATGAACAGGCTGCACTCCAGGGCCTACGGGCACAAGCCTTAGGAGTCAGTCAAAAAAAAAGTAGTAGTAATAATACCTGATAATTCAACGCAATCGCCTTCTTCATAACTTCTACTGGACCAATCTGGGCCAACCTCACTTCATCCCCTTCAAGCAAAAGCCCTTCCACGAATGAGTCGATACTTGAAGGGTCAGATATGGCTGTCGACTCTCGGGGAACTTTCAGCAAAAGGTTGTCTGGATCTTCTTCTTCCTCAGCCACAACCTTTCTTTTCTTTCCCGCGGAACTCATTTCGATCGATTTCCCCTTATCTAGAACCCCCTCCACAGGAATAACACCCTTCAGCTGGGTGCCAACCGCCTCTTCGGCTACAGGCTCATTCTTTCGAAGTTTGCGAGACTTTCTTCGGCTTTTCATTTCATCAAGAGAAGCTACCGTGAATGGTCCTGTCATCATCTCCTCTGCGCATAAAAGTTCTCTAGGTTTTAGGGGCTCCTGATATCTATATCCCCCATATAACTTTTGACACGACCATCTACTATTTATCACGGACAAAACGTCGTTACATAAGGCCAGAACTTTACCTTCTTCTCGATGAGATTTCCTTCCACAGTGGAGTCGACCTTAACCTCTTTTCCGTTAGGATAGTTTTGCAATCCCTTTGGCCGACAGGGACAGAATGGCTTTGGTATTGGAGATCGTACGTGCGGTCCTGATGAATGACTTGTTCCGTAGAGGACCTGCAACAATAAGATCATGATTACTCGAAGACAAATGAACGATTCAAAGATTGAAATTAAGCAAAAGATCGTTACTCACTCGACAAACACCAAAATTCCGGGATTCGACCAACCCCGGTCGATCCAAAGATACCCTCACCCTTCACAAAGAAATAATAGGACTGCCAATTTCCCCTATCATTTGTCGGCAATCCGACGACCAAGTGTGTCTTTCTTTGGCGAAGGATCAACGTATACCTCCCTTTCTCCTTTAAATGTTCCTTCAGATAATACGTCTCTAAAACGTCCTTCACCTCGAAGAGTATACCCATTTCAAAGGATAAACATTCAATCGACAATAAGATCCTCCATGCGTTGGGCATCAATTGTGAAGGAGCAATTCCGAAGTGATCCAAAACCTCCCAAACCAGTCTCGGGATAGGAAACCTCAGCCCTACGAAAAATGGACGCACATAGAATCCAATCCACCCAGGAACCTGTAATAATCAATTCTTTCATTCGACGAAGGCACCCGAAGTTCCAAAGTATTAGGGAACCTGTACATACAGCTGAGTTCCCTCAATACTTTCCCAGTCATTCGACTTGCAGGATTCTTTGATAATAAGTTTGTAGGTTCACTCGTACAGGGTAATTCGCTCGACTCCCCAATTGCGGGCAGTGACCTTAACGGAATGGCCTCGGCAGGGATTACTGGTGGAGAAGGCATAGCTAAGGTAACAACACCACTCTCGATAAATTCCTGGTACGACCTACCTTCACACTCTACAATTCCTTGCTTTCACTTGATGATTCCGCGGTATCACTTGACGACTCGATATAAGTATCGATTTTGGCACCTAAGCTGCCTAAAGATTCACTACTCGACATCTTCCAAACGACAAGCATAAAAAAAAACTAAACCCCTAGAAGCCTACCTCCTAAAGATCAAAACCCACAAACACAAATTGAAAACAACTCACGCAAACCAGGAGATCAAACAGCTTGAATATTCACTAAGAACACTTAAAGGAATGAAGAACAAGAAAAAAGTTTCGAAGAATACCTTGAGACACTTGAGAGCACACCTTACTCGACTTCCGAATATCACGGAATGAAGCACTCTATGTTCCTTATACATACTACCTGAAGATCTGGCGCCAAATTTCCCGCCCAAAAGGACGCCTCGTAAATTGCATTAGGTCTTTCAGCATCTATTGACACGTGTGAAGCCAGATTCACCTCCAAAGGGAATCATCGAATAAAACATCGATTCGACCAAACATTTATTTAAAACTCGACACTTTATCTCCTCGATATTTAACTTAGCACCCAATAAAATTTAGATAACATAATTACGACCACACGATAACTCGACTCATACGACGAGTCGAGTGAGGTTATACCTGAACCTCCATCAGGTTCAGTCGACCAGGGGACATCCCCCACATGATCCGTGCAGAGTCATGGGATCATAGGGTCCACTCGACTCATACGACGAGTCGAGTGAGGTATACCTGAACCTCCACCAGGTTCAGTCGACCAGGGGACATCCCCCACATGATCCGTGCAGAGTCATGGGATCATAGGATCCACTCGACTCATACGACGAGTCGAGTGAGGTTATACCTGAACCTCCATCAGGTTCAGTCGACCAGGGGACATCCCCCACATGATCCGTGCAGAGTCATGGGATCATAGGATCCACTCGACTCTTACGACGAGTCGAGTGAGGTTATACCTGAACCTCCATCAGGTTCAGTCGACCAGGGGACATCCCCCACATGATCCGTGCAGAGTCATGGGATCATAGGATCCACTCGACTCATACGACGAGTCGAGTGAGGTTATACCTGAACCTCCACAGGTTCAGTCGACCAGGGGACATCCCCCACATGATCCGTGCAGAGTCATGGGATCATAGGATCCACTCGACTCATACGACGAGTCGAGTGAGGTTATACCTGAACCTCCATCAGGTTCAGTCGACCAGGGGACATCCCCCACATGATCCGTGCAGAGTCATGGGATCATAGGATCCACTCGACTCATACGACGAGTCGAGTGAGGTTATACCTGAACCTCCATCAGGTTCAGTCGACCAGGGGACATCCCCCACATGATCCGTGCAGAGTCATGGGATCATAGGATCCACTCGACTCATACGACGAGTCGAGTGAGGTTATACCTGAACCTCCATCAGGTTCAGTCGACCAGGGGACATCCCCCACATGATCCGTGCAGAGTCATGGGATCATAGGATCCACTCGACTCATACGACGAGTCGAGTGAGGTTATACCTGAACCTCCATCAGTTCAGTCGACCAGGGGACATCCCCCACATGATCCGTGCAGAGTCATGGGATCATAGGATCCACTCGACTCATACGACGAGTCGAGTGAGGTTATACCTGAACCTCCATCAGGTTCAGTCGACCAGGGGACATCCCCCACATGATCCGTGCAGTCATGGGATCATAGGATCCACTCGACTCATACGACGAGTCGAGTGAGGTTATACCTGAACCTCCACCAGGTTCAGTCGACCAGGGGACATCCCCCACATGATCCGTGCAGAGTCATGGGATCATAGGATCCACTCGACTCATACGACGAGTCGAGTGAGGTTATACCTGAACCTCCATCAGGTTCAGTCGACCAGGGGACATCCCCCACATGATCCGTGCAGTCATGGGATCATAGGATCCACTCGACTCATACGACGAGTCGAGTGAGGTTATAACCTGAACCTCCATCAGGTTCAGTCGACCAGGGGACATCCCCCTATGATCCGTGCAGATGGGATCATAGGATCCACTCGACTCATACGACGAGTCGAGTGAGGTTATACCTGAACCTCCACCAGGTTCAGTCGACCAGGGGACATCCCCCACATGATCCGTGCAGAGTCATGGAATCATAGGATCCACTCGACTCATACGACGAGTCGAGTGAGGTTATACCTGAACCTCCATCATGTTCAGTCGACCAGGGGACATCCCCCACATGATCCGTGCAGTCATGGGATCATAGGATCCACTCGACTCATACGACGAGTCGAGTGAGGTTATACCTGAACCTCCACCAGGATCAGTCGACCAGGGGACATCCCCACATGATCCGTGTATCAAGTGTGTTCCTGAAACCGGAACCGTCCCACCTCATTCGGTCAAACAAGGACACCCCTATGACACGCGTCGAATCAAATACGCTCATGAATTTCAAGCAACAAAAACGACGTGTCGAGTGTGACCCTGAACCGCCGCCCGGTTCAGTCGGTCAAAGGGACACTCCTGATAATTTGTGTCGAATCAATTATAAGTCATCAAACTTATCACCTCATACGACAAAAAGAGTAAACCTAAACCTGAATTTTTCCTAAAACAAGACGCCATTTGCTCAGAGACCAACGTTAAGGTCAGAGGAGTGATCGTCCTATCTCGATTTGTCCGACACAAGATCTCTCAAAGCCTGGGACTTCCAGACTTAGAGAGTAGGGGACAAACGGTAGTACGGGCCAAAATTGGGCCCAGGGGTAAAATCGACTTTTACCGCAGAAGCCAACCACAAGATCTGGAGCATGGCATGAGATCCACTGGCCGCCTCACAAAGCCCAATATCACCGATATAAAGACAGACAAACGGACACCAGTTACAAAGATCGGAAGTGGATCCGAATTCATGAATATCATCTTGAAGTCGACGGTTTCAGGGGATGAATGTCAGATCTAAAGGACATAAAGAGAATATCAATGAGGAGACTTCCAACGGTAAAATAGAGACTCGACATCAACCTATAAAAGGGAGAAGCAAGGGACAAAGGAAGGAGATACTCTTTATCATCAGACTAAACCTAAGATTCCGCCCTCAACGGCAATAGTTCAGTGATGTGAGGTATCTTAAGACCTTAATCCATTCACCTTTGAATAAAACTTATTTTGTCTAACTTGAGCGTCGGAGTGCCTACGGCTTCCACCACACTGGTGGGCAGTAACCGACTCTTTCGTTTTGCTCTTATTTTGCAGGTTCGCTCGTGGCCTCCCTCAACCCATTCTCAATTGTGGACCTCGACCGAAATCTAGTGTCTACAATATGCAACAGCAACAAAGTGCAAACTGTAAAATTTACAGATGGAGATGAAGACTCGAACCTTCAATGGCTTCCTAACTCGAAGAAGAAGGTCTGAGATGAAGAGACAATAACTGGTTTGAAGCTTCGGCGGCGATGGTACAGATGGAGATGAAGACTGGTTTGTAGAATATTGACCTAATTTACTAATTTAGATTTGAAGAGACTGGTTTTACTAATTTAGGTTTCACGCCAAAATGAAAACGACGTCGTTTTGGAACTTCCAAAACGGCATCGTTTTATACCTAAATTAAAAAAAAAAAAAATCGGATCGGATTCCGACGAATCCACTCGTCGCGATTCGATCAGATTCAATATCCTGATCTAATCCGATCCGATGCACACTCCTATTTGAAATAGAAATTGGGGCTTGTAGAAAAATTCTAATATATCACTTTGGCAACATCAAATTTCCTAAAAAACTCATAAAAAAACTATCAATATTTTTCCCTTCCCACCGAAAAGAACGAAAACGCGGTTTCAATGTGGTTGCATGTGCATAAATCCGCGTTTGTTTCAGATTCAGTTTTAGAAAACGCGTTCAATACCCGTTTAAAATAAAAACGTTCATAGTGGACAAAACGCACGTGTCCATTAAAAAATGTCGGTTTTTGTTTTCTTACAACTGCCTTCCTCCACAAGTTTTTCATATACCTCATATTATATATATATATATATATATATATATATATATATATATATATAATATATATAAAGCACAATGGTGTTGGAGGAAAGAGAGTGCATCCAACGGCTCTCTTTATGTGGCTTAATTAACGGCTCAGATCATTTCATTGTAATTGGAGGAAAGAGAGTGAATTGATTGATGGAAAATGTCAAAATTTTCAAATAAAAAAATAGAAAGTTAAAATAAAATCATATAATTCTGTAACACCGTTTCGTAAGCACGGGCCAAATACTGTAACATCGTGCCGTAGGCACGTACATCATTTAATTAAAAAAAAAAATTATTTAATTCTATAACACCGTGCAGTGCGTAGGCAGGCACGGGCATCATTTAATTAAAAAATAAAATCATTTAATTCTGTAACACCGTGCCGTAGGCACGGGCAAAAACTAGTATATATATATATATATATATTAAAGTCCTAATTTCGATCAAAATTTGGATCTAACGAACTGATTGAGTTTGTTGAACCCACATAAAAACTATGAAATATATCTGACAACTATAAATATAAAGACTTAAATGTGATGAATTTTAATAATTTTCAAGAAATCCTAACACAAAAACTAAAAAAAACCTATATGAAATAAGCTCAAGCAATGTCCTTATTTGGTGATTTCCACAACAATTGCAGAATATACTCTAGAAAAAATATACAATAATTTTATTTTCACATCATACATTATTATAAAAATATTAATCTGTCAAATATAATCTAGATTTTTCAAAGGGTTTTGAATTTACAAAAAGATATCAATCACAAAAATTATTTAGAATACCTCTAAACGATCAAGAGCCAAAAGAGAATGTTTCAATAACAATATATTTCATTCATGATAATAAAATATTTCTCTTTTTTATTGTAGGTTTCAAATTAAAATTTAATACCAATATTTTTATGAGTTTGTTTTGGTAGGAATCATTCCGACTAACAGGGACGATACAAAAAAGGAGTTGAAAGCGTTGTTTAAGATGGAGACTTTGGCAAAACACCCCAATGAAAAGTTAATTCCTCTATTTTATGGATCGTATCTGATTGAACAACGCATTGGATCAACTGCTTACTTATTGTGTGAGCTGATTAGGGTTAGTTCGGATCAACCTTTTCGATCACAAAGTGGAAGAAATGGCCAAGATGTGAATCAGAAACTGCGGTGATGGATCAAAGCCGTGAATCCGAATTGGATTTTCACAAGATGCATAGAAGCTTTAAGTTGTGGTAGCTGTTGAGAGATGGAGTAGACTTGAGATTTTGGACTGGATCAGGATTGAGTATCAGCTTGAGGACACCAGATCGACTTCCAGTTCCATGCACTAGGGGTGTTCACGGGTCGGGTTTTTAAAAATTTTATGAAATCCGATCGGGTCCGGTCACTCAGGTCGGGAAATGTGGGTCGGGTCACGCGGAGGTGAATCCCGATCGGTTCGGCCAAAAAAAAATTTTTTTAATGAATTAATTATTTTGAAATATAAATATTAGTTATTTTATGTCCAAAAAATTATCGTATATATAAAGTTTCAAGACAAAAAAGTAATAACTAAATGAAATAATAGTAAAAACTTTTAAAAAGTAATAAGTTTTTTAGAAATATAATAAAATTTTAGAATATAATAAAATATTATAAGATCGGGTCGGGTTTCAAGGCCCGTGACCATACCCGTAAATTTTGGGTCCGATCGGGTTGACTACACTAATGTCTTTTGAAATCCGCACGGGTCGGGTCACAGGTTGACCCGAAAATTTGAACACCCCTACCATGCACCACCATTTTTTTTATAATTCCGGCATCAACTCATTAACTCGTTGATACCGAGAACTATAAGGCAAATGTTGATGGTGATTTCCAACCCCCCAAGAAGTCAGAACCCTGAGGAAAAGTAAAATAAGGATTGTACTTAGCAGATGAAAGTTTAAAATCCTTATAAGGATGAGGAGTCAGACAGATGGGCTCGAGCCCGAGGTGCAGAGAGGCACCCGAGGGCAGAACAAAATAAGGAGGGCAGCTGGGATCCCGACCCGACCTTATGAGAAATATCGAATTCGATATAGAAGGCATACCCGAGGTGATCCCTGACTACCGACCTTAAAAAAGGAAGATAGGTCGGGTCCGACCATCGAAAGGATACCAACATCAGACTGATCAGACCTAGCATCAGCCTCGACATCAGACTTTGAGAGCAGACTTAGTTCTAGGTTCTTAGAGCAGCCTCGGCATTAGATTCGAAATTCAAAGACTAAAATCAGCTTCTGAAACCATAACTGACCCGACCTAGTTAAGAATAGAGGAATAGGATCTAACACTAATCACTTCGATATGTTGAACTAGGGGGCAGATGTTATATTATAATCCTAATTTCGATTAAAATTTGGATCTAACGAACTGATTGAGTTTGTTGTTAACCAAGTAAAAATTATGAAAGATGTCTTAGAACTATAAATGTAAAGGCTTAATGGTGTATTTACTTAAAGTTGATGGGAATAGATAAATGCTAATAATTTCCAATAAAGTTGTTTTTTTCATAAATGAATAAAAATGAGAATGAGAATGGGGGGGGCCCACAAATTTGGGAATGAGTAATGAGAAATTAAGAATCTCATTTCCACCACCCTCATGTGAATAAGATTCTCATTCCCATTATTGATGAGAAATTACAATATTATCTATAAAATAATTAATTAATATTAATTTATAAATAATAAATAAAATGTATTAATAATTAATAATTAATAATAATAAAAAATATATTTATTATTTTAATAAAATAATAATTTAATAAAAAATATTAATATTTAGTAATTTAATACATTAATAATTAATTAATAAAGTAATAATTAATACTTAATTTATAATAATAATTAATAATGAAATAATATTTAACATTTTAATAAAATAATAATTTAATAAAAGAATAATCTAATATTTAGTAATTTAATACATTAATACTTAATAATACTTAAATAGTAAATAATAAATAAAAACTATTAATCAATAATTAATAATAAAAAATACTATTTAATATTTGAATAAAAGAATAATTTAATATTGAGTAATTAATACATCAAAAATTAATAATAATTAATATATAATTATAACTAAGGGTACTGTTGTAATTTTTAACAATCCTTTCCGATTACTGGACAAAGTAAACACATCAATGGTAATATTGCTTCATTCCGATTCCGATTCCTACAGTTAAGTACATAACTTATTATGATTCTGATTTACCATTCTCATTGTAACTCATTAAGATTACGAGTATGTAAACCCATCATAAATATTTTGAATTTTAATAATTTTCAGTAATAAATTTTCAAGAAATCCTAACATAAAAACTAAAAAAGAACCTATGTGAAATAAGCTCAAGAAATGTCCTTATTTTGTGATTTTCACAACAATGGCATAATACACTAGGAAAAATATACAAGATTTTTATCTTAAATCATATATTATTATAAAAATATTAATCTGCCAAGTATTACCTAGATTTTTCAAAAGTTTTTGAATTTGCAAAAAAAATTCAATCACCAAAATTATTTGGAAAACCTCTAAAAGATCAAGAGCCAAAATAAGATGTTTCAATAACAATATATTTCATACATGATAATAAAATAACTTTGTTCTTGCTGCAGGTTTAAAATCTCCTACCAACATTTTTTTTTACAAAATAAGGGCAAAAAAGGACCACCAAGCTCTCTCACTTGCAATTTTCGTCCCTATATTATGCATAAAAATGCCCTCCAAGTTCTTTACATTCGATTTCAAGATACAGTTCGCCCGTAGCACAGACACGAGAGATAAAGATTTTTTGCCCATTTTTCCTGCATATCAAAACATATCACCAATGTGTAAGACTTCATTGAAAATTTCACTAGTAAACACGACTTCTGTAGGTATGTATGGAGCAATTGTCTGCTAGCAGAGATGGTCAAGTATTTTCACCTTAACATGTGTGCTTGGAAACTGAGAAGTACGTAGAGTTTCTTGAGTTTCATCCCCAGGTTTGCGTCTGGGCACACTCAAGATAAGAGCAGCTTGATCACAAGTTGCTGCTGTTGATGTAATTCGATAACCACCGTCCCATCTTCTGTGGATGCCCTCACTTGGATAGAGAAAATCTAGCTCCACCACCTATAAAGCCCAAAACAAATTGGAGGGGGGGGAGAGAGAGCAATTCCATAATAAATCCTGATATTATGTCCTGAAAATTAAAAGAGAAAATATTGAGAACAAGAGAACTGAAAATCAACCTGTTCACTGAAGCCAGCGTTGCGCGACATGACAATACCCCATCGGCTTCCAGCAGTTGCCATAGAGGTCACATGGAAACCTTCTCTCCACTTCTTGTTTATCCATTTGAAGGGGAAAGACTCGCTTACTTTGTAAGACTGTTGAGTGTACTGAGTGCCTGTGGAAATTAGATCATGTAAATTGTAACGGTAAGAAGCTAGCCTCATGTTGAACTTTCAAATAATTTAAAGACACAAGCTGAGCTCTAATAAATGGTCCAAATTCAAGATTGAGAAGTCCAGCTCAATTAGGAATTCATAAAGAATAATTCAAGCTGAGACCTGAGACTAAGCACAATGTTTTCTTCAATTTTATAATTTTATTTGTTTATACAACAACTTAATAATGAACATTCATAACATAACAAACTATCACAATATTGAAGTTAATCTTATAAAAACAAAGCCATTGCGAAGAAACAATCTCCAATTCAATCCATCTATCTATCAATGACAACTTGAAATGATAGCAAATGCAACTACGAACACAAGTTTATCAACAAGAATAAAATAGAAGACATTTCCCATGAAAACAGATTTTTTAAAATATACAAGAGTAAGGAAACAATTGAAATAAACCTTTGGACATCACTACAAGAGAGCTTCCATTGGTAGCACCAGCAATAGAACTGATATAATAGTTCTTTTCCCACTGTTCCATTATCCACTCCTGTAAATTTGGAACAACGATATGTAATTTAGTACAATTAATCGGTAATTTAATTACTACAAATAAAGATAATGAAAAAAAGTAAATTATGCAAAAAAAGAAATTCACCTTGTGTAAGAAGAAAGGTGATAGCTCATAAACTTGGTTGGTGAAACCAGTACCGGCATCCATAATTAATGCCCAAAGATTGGAACAAGATGCCACACAACTGATAAGCAGACCATCTGCCATTCCTCTCTCAATATGTTGAGCCAACCTTGCATCAGCTACATTATAATGGTACCTAATTACAAGACAAATGAGCAGGTTTATCAGCAGTCAAAGAGGCAATAGTATATTGAGGAAACCATATACAATATCAATTGCCTTATCTGCTCATTGCACGCTATATGCTTTATTCAACCTTCAGCAAAATAGCACTTCATAAAGGAAACCAGTAAATCATACCTCTCTATCAGGGGTTACCTCATTATTCTCACAACCATCAGTTTCAGATCACTGATTTTGTTAGCAAATGATACTTTAAATGTAGTTCATATATCCAAGCGAAATGAGTATAATCAAACTAAAATTCATTTGGGTTACAAGATGGAACAAATGAAAACAAGTCACATATGACAGAATTTGTAGGTAGTTACTATTTAATAACACCATTGAAACACCCTTCCTAATTCAAATATATTGAGTTAAAACAAGGAAATAGGAAAAAAAACAAAAAAGTAGATATGCAAAGGATCCAAATCCATCTTAGGTCTTAGCTCAACATTATCAAAAGCTATGTGCTTCCAATGAATAAAAATAAAAAATTGTATGTGACACCTCAATATACTAAATTGTATGGTAAAATGAAAATGCAATTCCATAATCATGAGAGAGAAAACTCAACCTCTGTTTCATTGGTAGCCTGGCATTGTAAATAGAAATCCATTGTGTAGCAGGAACTCCTAGACGAACCTTCTTCTTGGGTTGCCCATCATCTTCCTCATCAACATTCAGCCTACCCCGTTTTTGACCAACTTGATAGATAATCTGGCAAAAGTTGCACAAGTTCTCGTTAAAATCTGCAATTACCATCAGCGGCAAAAAAATATGACGCCTTATCAAAATGATCACCTTTTGTGCACCCTCAGTATTTATTGGCCTTATAGCCGGATTTGGTCCAAGCAAACCCTCAAATAAAGATATTAACTTGGAATAATTGGGCTCCTCATCAAATTTCATGTTCACCACCATGTCAAGAAATTGTTTAAGAGCCGGAGGGCAGAAGCAGCATAGCATTTCTGGAGAAGTTCCCATCTTCTTTTTACAAACTAGGAAGGATTTATTATCACCCTAGCAATTTGGAAGAAATAATGTAACTAAATTGCCTTTGATTTTTAAAATGAAAGAATATGAGTAGGGTGTAGTATTCAACCAGATATATAGAAATGATCGGTACCTGATAGCCTTGCCATGGTAATCTTCCTTTATGAAGGAATATCAGGGTATATGCGAGAGATTCAAGATCATCTCTTCTACTGGCAGTTCTTCCCAAGTGTGCATGAACACTAGCATATCGAACAGTTCCTCTAGAAAAAATATCAGAAAAGGAATCAGGAAACACGGTAAAAGAATAGATTGCAAAAGAGAAGCAGCTAGACAAACATTAATTCACCTAAACATATCAGGACGTTGATCATATTCAACATGCTGCCCCGTACTATTGTCTTTCCACTTTGTTGCTGCAATATCATATATTGATAAGATGTTAGGAACTCTAAAAGAAAGTATATAAAGAGGGTACGGTAAGGATACAATCGAATCACCTAAACCAAGGTCAACTAGAAACAACTTCTTCTCTTGTGGTGTAGAAGGCTGTCCGAGTAAAAAGTTCTCGGGCTTTACATCTCCATGGACATAACTAATATCAAACAATCAATATGAAAAATAATAATTAGTATATAAAAACAACAAAATCCTAAAAAATAAACTGTTAAATTGGAAAGAGAAACCAACAGTTTTCATCAAATTCCGAGTATCATATCAAACATGAAATTAAAATAACATACCCTTTAGAATGCATCTTCTCAAGGATTGATAAAGACTCAACTGCGATACAAGCTACCATTTCAGAGGACATCCTATATATGAAATCAATAAGAAATAAGCATTTTTACACACAAGGAGTGCAAGACAAAGATACAATAACACGCAAAACATGTCTTAAAAATAACTCATTTAATTCAGTGATAAAGGGTTGTATTAAATTACTGACATCGGAAAGATGGAATGTACACAGATAAGAAAAGGAAATATATTGGAAAAATGAAGTCATAAAAGAATAGGCAAATTAGGGAAAGAAAGTTATGGAAACATTTTAAGGAATTATGTTTTCTAAAATTCAATATAGATAGACAAATTCTATTGTCTACTTGCCAACTTGCATATAGAAAGATAGGTTCGGGTAAGTTTCAACTTTCCCACATTGCTAAAACCTACGATTAAATAAAAGGTCATTACTAGATAAAGAATACAACAAACCAAATAGAATGGTTTCTAGCATTAATTATCTGAGTGTAGTCATAAAATTATATTTTATGTAATCAATCAACATGATGCAGGGATAAACATTGGAAGCTTCTTCAAAAATAGAACACTAGAATTACAATATCTGTTCAAATTGATCCTTTGTAGGTAAACATGATATTATTCCAATTTTTGCATACAAATAGGAAGAACCAAAAAGTTATGTGCAAAAATTATACTAATAAATCATGGGGCTAAAGTAAAAAAATCATTTGGTAAGGACAAATGGAGGTAGGATTAAAATGTAGCGAATTCTATACCTAAATCATCTCATATTCTTATATAAGTCACATGAGACACACTAATTGAGAAATTTTACAGAACATTAGGCATCTGATTGCTTGACAGCCTTACAACTTGAACCATAAGCTTCAATTGAATGAAGCCTTCAAATAGCGTGACTACTAGAGGCATGAACATCGTTTCAATTGAGCTTACAATTAAGCTTTATAGTTGCCTTGAAATACCGTCCCAGGGCTTAGCAAGAAAACCTTGAGGTGTAAACCTCTTAACATTCCAAAACTACTCTGTCAACCCAGTTATCCATTAGACATTCAAAATTATAAACTTTCAAGATAATAAGGAAACAACAATTCACAAAATCCATGGACAGAGAGAAAAAATGATAAATATCATGGATACTCACGTCTGCCCTGAAGAATTCCATACATCCCATAAGCTGGGACCTAACATGTCCATAACCTGCAAACGTGTGCTCAAAAGTCAGACAAAGACAAGAAGTTGCGATGCAGAAATGAAAGGAGATGGCACTCTTGATCTTACCATCACATAATATTCTCCTTGCCTTCCTTTGAAGTGTACTTTGGGCACTCCATGACTGCCACCAAGAGTGCTGTTACACCAAAAATTTCAATATAAACTCAAGTCATTAGTTAACAAATTCTCAACTCCACAAAACCCACGAAAAGAGCATGTGAAAAGGCACTTACTTGTAAACTTGCCATTCATACGGAGGGCCATAGCTACAGCCTTTGCTGTTTCGGTGCTCAAATTTCAGAGCTACCTGGAAAAACACAAGCAGAATGATTGATCATTTGAAAAAAACACATCATGAATTATCAACTTTTCTCGAGCGCAAAGCAATTTATACTGATTTTACCTCTACGGCCCCAGCACTTGATAAGCGTTCGTTTCCACCATGAAGACGACGACCAACAAACACCTGCCCAAATCCACCTTTACCTAGCTTCCTCTCTATCTTGTACACAGGTGACCCTCCTACTTGAACCTTGAAAAAGGGAATCCAAGAAAACAATAAAAGGAAATTGTAGAGTCACTTTTATTGCAAAATAATGAATATTGAAAAGATAAATAAATATATCACAACGATACTCAAATCTAACAAAATGCTGGAAGAATAGCCATAAAAAAATGCAAACACAGAGTCTACTAAGTATAATTCAAGCATTCAACTATTAATGAGTGAGTAGTGACAGATGGTGGTTATCTCCGCAAACGACCAAAAAAAAAAAAAACCCACCCGTGTATAACTACATCCAAAAAAGGCACAAAAACTCAATAATAGAATAAATGCATAGTTCGACACTTTAACAGAACATATCTACTTGTCAAAAAAAATACCTGCATCAAAACCAACAAAATTATTCAAATGAAAAAACCAACCTTCTTTTCACTCATCAAACAACCAAACACCAAAAATTGTCTCAATCATATTGTCATAAGAGCAACCAAAAAACATAAATAGATTCCGAACCATGATTTCACAACTAAGGGGCACTGTTATCAGGCAACACTTCAAACAACAGAAATAAATCAAAATAAATACGGATAAAGCAGCAGCATACAACCAGAATACAACCGGATTTTTCACAAGACACCAGGAAGAACACAGTGCCAAATATTTTACAAGCACACAACCCAAAACGAAGAAACGTAGTAATCAACAACGGAACCAAATTTATGTATTCAACATCTTGATGACTATGTTTCTTTGTTTACTATGTTTCTGAATTGGGAATTGTGGTCTGTTGTTGATTAGAACCAAATTTCCGGTTGTATTCTTGGCATTGTGTTTTGGTAAGCAAAACATAACACCTTACCCAGCCACAGACCACAATTCTGCAATACCATCCCACCAAAAAAGAGTATCACAATACTCAATTTTTTAAAATACACCACCTAGAAAATCAACCACCAAATTCACACTCGCAACAACAACCAAATTCACAAAATAGCTACTCTGTTAGATATTTTCAGACAGCATCTCTACAATCACATTGATCAAACATATAAATCACAATTTCACAAATCCAATACCAATCCAATTGAAAAAAAATACGAAAAATACATAAAATATCATTGGAAACCTAAAAAAAATAAAATTATAATTTATAATTTTTTTAAAAAAAAGGCCTACCTTCTCTGGAAAGGGCGCCGTACTGCCCTCTTCTTCTTGACCAGCAGCCTTATTAGCACTCAACCCACCACTATCATCGCCCATCTTCTTGAAATTGTTAATTACCTTTTTGCCCTTCTCTTCTCTTTTCTCTAATTCACTATCTTTCTCGGAAATGACAATAACCCGTTGCTTCCGATTTTCTTTCTTTTCGAAATCCTCTTCTTGTTTCGCCTTCAATTTCTTGGCCGCCAACCTCGTCCTCGGTCTCTCCCTTCCAGCAACAATAGCCGCCACTACAGACTCACGCGCGATTGCAGCGCGTGTCTTCACGCAATTCCGCCCCGGGGAAGCAGCTGCTGCTAATTTAGTAGCGGCTCGGCCACGGCGCACGCCTTTTCGAAGCTCTGGCATCGGTCAAAGTCAATCCCATACAATTCGAACAAAACCCTAGTCGTTGCGTTACCATTATATTAGGTCTATCAAAACCCCGTTCATAGCTTCAATAAATCGGGTTTCTCGTTAGATTTTTAACGAAAAGATGAAGGATTCAGGAGTATTTTTGATAGATCCCTTTAGAAGTTTAAAGATGATTCAGATTTAGGAATTAGGGTTAGGGTTTGATTGATTCGATGAACGAGAGAGAGAGAGAGAGAGAATTGTTTATAGATATCGTTTTGGTGTTCGAGGGATATTTTGTATTATGGATTTTGGTCAAACGTCATATTGATTTCTCTGCCGTGTCAGCATTTTACTGGGAATGTGGCGCATGCATGGTTAGCTTTGTGAAGTCGCATGTACGATAAAATCTTTTTCTTTAAACATAAATTTATTATACATTAATTGTTTTTATTGATATGAAATATGAGAGTTATACCGTTTATTATCAAGAACGACCGGCCCTAACTAGATCCGGCGGCAGTTCGGTTCCGGTTCGGAATCGAACCGAACCGGTCGGTTTCCGGTTCCACAAGTGTGGAATCGGAACCATAAATCGACCGGAACCGAATCGATCGATTCCGGTTCGGTTACGGTTTCTCTTCCGATTTTTTTAATTTTAATAATAAATTTTAAAAATAGAAAAAAATTCTATAATCCTAATGTTTTTTCAAAATATCACATCATTTTTTATAAAATTCTTTTAACATAGAATCATTTTTATAGTCAATTATTGGCTAGTACTTTCTTCATATAAGCGATGTGAGATATTTGTTATTTGGCTATTGTGTCCCACATCGTTTACATGAAAAAGTCAATAACTAAGAGTTGGTTATAAAAATGATGTGGACATTAATGTTTTAGTATTGTATTTTAAACCTCATTATTATTAATAAAAAAAAATTGAGATTTACTTGTGGAACCCTACGGTTCCAAGTAAATAATTTTTTTTTTTTTTTTACTTTCGATTCCAAGAGGAACTGTTGGAACCGCTGGAACCGTTCAGTTCCAGCGGTTCCAACCGGTTCGGTCAGGCTCCGGTTTGGTTCCGGTTCCGAATCGGAACCTTGGTCGGGTCTAGCCCTAACTATGTTAATACGAGCTTTTTCTCATATAATAATTATTGGCAAATGGGCTATAAAAGTTTAATCACAGTCTAATATATGAAAATATAATAAGTACATTAATTTAAAATTTAAAAAATTAATTTTTTTTAATTTATGAAAATATTAATAAACAATACTTGAATTTAATATTATTGTTTTCAAGCCCAACCCATTTCCCAACCTCATGTTATTTTTGTTCATTTCTTTCATTTATCAATTAATCAACTCTTAGTCAATATTTATACATTTGGATGCAACAAGAAATTATTTAACAAAGTAAAATTCATGCATAACATGAAATGTCTCATCACTCCGTAGATACGGAAACAGACATACATACACACAATAGATGCACTAGATTAAAGTACCTCTTTTCAGTAGATGCCAACCACAGCGCGACTCGCAAAGTATCAAAATGATCTCAAAGAAGTCAAAAAATTTATATAACGCGACTCGCAAAGTATCAAAATGATCTCATAGGAGTCAAAAAATTTATACTGTGGTCAGGGACGAAACCTCTTGTAAGTTAAGGGGGTCAACTGACCCCTCTTAATTTTTTTCCCAACAGATAGTACTAAATAAATAATAGAAACACAATCCTGAATTTATAAATTAAATCCTTAAAAAATTGAAACCCCCATATAATCTCCTGGCTTCGCCTATACTCCAGTAAACAATTTGCTTACAAACTGGGTGTAAGATCTGTCAGTGGTCGGCTGGTATACATATCAGCATAATATAAATTCAAAATCATTCCAGCTATGAGGCTGTTATACATCTAAACAAAGACAAATGAATGCAAAGTTGAAAAATCTGTTAAAAGTGTTAAATTATCTGCCAAATAGGTGAAAACGCTAACTTTCAATCTGCAGAAGACTGTAACCATCATGCCATGTGCTTCTGTCGCGACTGAACTTTTTTCCAACCAAAGCACCCTCGAAGCTGATTGTTAACTCTTAGAGCAGTTTAGCACGTAGTTGGAAGCATATTTGTATGAGAAAATCAAACTGAATTGACTGGACTTGGCGACATGCTCAATTTCCATAGTTTAACCCATCCACAACTTTAATACTCTATCCTTACCACCAGAGGCTACCTTCTCACCATCTGGACTCCAATCGACAGCATAGACCTTTGCAAAACAAAATCACGGATGATTTACCAGCTTGCTAAAGTAAGAAAAGAATTGCATCTTCATTTATTGCGTGCAGTGTACGGAAAAGAAATTTACGTTTGGACGACATTAATTTCAGATTGGAAAATACCTCGTCTGCATGGCCTGGGAGGTCTTGTTTCAGCTTCTGTGTCCGTATATCCCAAACCTAAGAAAAGTGTCAACAGGAAACCAAACTAATTACAATGACCTTAAAACAACTTTAAAATACTTAAAACTGGCATAACCACAACACAACTGCCATGGCCTATGAGAGTCACATCAGCATGTATGGGTTATTTATTTACAGTAAATGCACCAGTTAAGAAATGGGAAATCTAAGTTCATTGCTGATCAGTGTTGTTAAAGGCGCAAGGCGCACTAAGACCTAGGCGCGCACCTAATGAAGGTAAGGCGCAAATTGCCAAAAACTTATAAGTATGTAGTCAACTAAAATGAAGAGAAATCATTGAAAATATATATAAAAAACAATTACAATAATACAAATACTGATTAAAAAAATTAATGTGTTTGTCAAAATTTAAAGCTCACCCCAAACCAATCTTAATTTATTAAAGAAATGTTATTCAACTTGGTTTTGGGTTGGGTGGGTCAATTCAGGTAGGGTTTTCTCACACATTTTTACGAGGCAGGCCTAGCGCATCTCAAAAGCACGCGCCTAGGCTCGCCTGGCTTCATGATACGCAATGGTCTAAGCCTGAGTCTGAGGCATGCTTTTGACTATGTTGCTGGTGTGTGATCTTTCATGTAAAAATTCATGAGTTTCAAATGCTATATCAACTCAACAAATCTCAATCAGAATATTGAAGAGAATTGTGCAAATGTTACCTTCAGTGTGGAATCTTTGCTCCCACTTAAAAGAAGCCTACTATCTGCAGACCAGCTGTATAGTGACATACGATATGACATATTAACCACACAGTATAAGTTGATGAAGATAGAAAACGATGAAGTAACTCAAACCTGATCTGATAAACAGGCCCAACATGTCCCCGGAAAACAGCAACAAATTTCCCTGTTGTTCCATTCCATAACTTGATTGACTTATCAAATGAGGCACTTGCCACCCATTGCCCATCGGGTGAAAAGTAAACATGGTTTACAAGCTGCAACCACCAACTCAAAGTTTAGCTTTTAAATTTTTTAGATAAAAAAAATGTCCAATCAGCCACAAATGTCAGGTTCATAACTCACTTAAAAAAAGTGCTAATGAAATCTTAGGAGTTCAACAATCAATCTATGAAAGTGCCAAAATGACAAAAACTGAGAAACAGTACATTCACACCAAACAGCAAAACTGTAAAATTACATTTCGATTAGAAACATATAAAAGTTGTACCTGTTGATGACCTGTCAAGCGAGTTTTAGGATGCTTGCTGACAGTAGGTTCCCAGAGGAACATTGTAAAATCATCGGATCCTGACACTAATCTTTCAGGAGCATTGCCTTTCATTTTGTTATACCTCTCCAGAGCGGCCTATATAAATTGATCCAATGAAACGTATTATAGTTCCATAAATATAGAAAAACACACATAGGTAACTATGGCAGAAGCAACAAAAGAAACATACCTTTTTCATTTCCTCAGGAGATGAATACTGTTTTCCAGTATGATCAAAAGCTCCAGTTCGAAGAGCATATTCCGTGCTCAATGCAAGGGAATTGACCCAATGTCCATGACCCTAAAATGAAATCATATATACAAGGATTTAAAGGATATATAGAAGGATTAATAAAATTAAAACATATATACATTCGCTATTGATCTGGACAGAGAGAAAACTGAAAATGAGAAGCGTACTCCAAACATATTACCTTCAATTCACGAATCAGCTTCCCTTGTGTAGTTTCCCAGACTTTTATAGTACAATCCTGTGAGCTGTAGAAGTTGAGATGAATATTAGCAAAAGATATGGAACAAAGCTTGAATGGTAGCTCTTACACCACAAAGTCCATTTATTCTTGATGGTAACAATCAATAGCCTAGTGAAGTATACACAGTCTTAACGTAAATGAGAGTTCTGTTGCAAATCAAGGTAAAATCCTCCTTACACATTGCAACTTCAAAAGAAAATAAGAAAATGGAATTATGAGAAAAGGCCTACCCTGTGTATATCACTCCATCGCCACCCCATTTGACACAAGTCACGGCAAGTGTGTGACCGCTAAGACAAATAACACATTTTCGCAATGTAATATCCCATATGCGTGCATCACCATCTTTGCTAGCACTTACGAAGCGACGACAAGGAGCATTCAGATGGACTGGCTCCCAAGAGAGACCCGTAATCCATTTTTTGTGGCCCTAAAAAATAGCAAGTTCCAGGTCTTAGCGTCTAAGAAATTTCATATAGTTTGCAACTAGCACCAAATAAAATTTTCACCTCAAAACTTTCAGACGGGCAAGTTTAAGACAAAAATGAGAAGAGTTACAAGGTGAAGACAAATCGGAATGTGGTGAGCATATGTAGCTATCTTGTCAATCAATAAAGTTCAATACAAAGGGAAGACTTTCTAGACCAACAATAATGATTGTATTTGCTAGAAACCAACCATATAATAATATTACACTAGTTTACTTTGACAGGAAACCAGATTTTCAAGTACAAAGGCTATACCACGAGTGCACTGCCTGATGGCTTTCCTGTGTGTGGATCCCAACATTGAAGTTCTCCAGCCTTGCTCCCACTAATTAGATGCTTACCATCAGGAGACCATGCTAAACAAAGAACCCAGTTCTTGTGCCCTGTACACGTGTACATTGGCGTCTGGGTATTAAGGTCCCATAGTCGAACGGTGGTATCGCCAGAACCACTCGCCAACTGTCGCCCATCAGGACTAAAGGCTACTGAAAGTACAGCCTCTGTATGGCCTACAATTTCACATGAAATTGTATTAAGAACACTTTGTAATAATAATTATATCCGAGGAGCTTCTCTAATGAAGCATTTATCAAATCATTCACTCACCAGCAATTGTAGCTGAACATCGATTAACTGGACGAATTCTGAAAACAGCTTGCGGTTGATAAACTATTGACAGCACCTTCTCCACGGAAACTGTTATTTTGTTGACACAACAAAATTAAATGAAGTCTAAACCTCCATATTCAATAATTGAAACAAAAATGCAACAAATTCTAATAAACAAACCTTTATGTTTCTCTAAGTAACTTCCAAGTGGCACCAGAAGCTCTTGGTCTGATATATAAAAAGCATACGGTAACTTCTCCTCCTAAACAAAACCCACAATCAGAAACTTGATTAAAGTCACTTTTTAGCTAAATCAAAATGCACCCTTTGAGCACGTACTATAAAATTGATCAAACTACACAATCAAAATTGAAAAGTTTTTGCTGGGTATACACCAAATTTCAAATTTTTTAAATTGAAAAGTTTAGAGCGTTGCTTACATTATTAAGAAGCTTATTAACGATTTGTGAAAGCTGTTGTGGGCCGGCGTTCTGAGGGAAATACATGGGAGCTCCTAATGGATTCCCTTCTGGGTCGGTTAATAGACACATGATGTTGTTCGTCGTCTCTGTTTCAACCTCCATTTTCGCTTTTGCTTTTGGTTTTTGGGTCTCTGTTTTCTCTGTTTTACTTCTGAAATGGAGCGGAATTAGGGTTTTAGGGTTTTGGTGGAGTTTATGAAATTATGCGTCAGGTTTTAACTCTTCTGCCCTTGGATTGTTGACTTAATTAGTTTTTAATTTTAATTGTTGACGTGTGTCATTGCAATAATATCAAAGATTTCGCAAATCTCTGAGTTTATTTTCAAAATATAAACAGTTGACAAAAATTTAGTAGTACGGTTGGGTGCAAAATCCTCTGCTAGTAGTTGCTTTTTCTCTGTCCCTGTAAGTTACTATAAAATTTAAGTTTAAATTGATGGGTTTTTGTCATCTTCCCTTTGCAGAAAGAACAAACAAGCACTGATTAGTCAGGTGATTCTGAATCTCAAGTTAAAACTGAATTATTTGTAACTAGGATTTGCTTTAATTTGTTATTTAATCGTCGAATTTTTGTGGGGTTTTGATGCTTTCATCATTTATGAGGAATGGGGAGTTTTTTACTTGTTTTTTGTCATGGCTTATATATTGTAAAAGTGTGAAGCTATTTATTCTTTAATTGACTTGTCGATTCTATTGTTATAAACTCAGTATGAAATGTCGTTTGCTGTGGATTATTTTGGCCCTTGGATTAGAACACTTGGAAGCATCTCCACCGTTGGGCTTCTCTTGCTCTTCATATATATTGGACTTAGGGTTGACGAAATAAAAAGAGACTCATTTTTCCTTCATTTCTTTCTCGGCTACAATCAGTAATCTTCTCTCCTCTGCTTTTGTAACAGTAACGAATTGAACTAGGGTCAAGGAGTGACACCTAACTTGTAAATCAGTGAGTGTTTGTCTTGGTTTTTTCTTTGAGTTGAATAATCAGAGACTAACTGATTCTTGAGAAGTAATAGGGTTGCAATGGAATTCTAGGGTTTGTTGTGTTGTTGGTCTGTTTTTTAGGGAAAGTTGTAGTGTAAAAGAAAGTGAAGAGAGTCTTGTAAGATCTTGATAACAATAGTACAGTGAGCTCTAATTTCCTGGAGTTCAACGTGGATGTAGCTTGAATCTTTCAGGCGAACCACGGTAAAAATCTTGTGTTCTTGGTGTGGTTGATTTGTGTGATTGTTTACTTGCTTCTGCAATTTTCCTCTGGATTAAAGTACTGGGCACCAAAGAAGAAATTGATCAACATTGGTATCAGAGCTTTGTTGTAATCATAGAAAAGAAACAAGGATCAATTAAAGAAACCGGCAACGATCAAGATTCTGAGTTGTCATTAAGGCCATGTGCTGCCGATAAGCTTCTGGGTTAAGGTATTAAAGCTGCCGACCAAGATTCTGGTTTCCGATTAGGGCACTGAGTTGCCGATCAAGATTCTTGGATTTCTGGGTTAGTATTGCCGAACAAGATTCTTGGATTTCTGGGTTAGTTGCCGATCAAGATCTTGAATTTGTGGGTTACCGAAAAAGACTATTAAGTTTCTGGGTTGTTAAGCTAGACCCCTAAACTTTCTGGGTTACATAACAAGTTTCTATTTGGCTCATTAAGCCTTTGCGTTGCCGATAAAAACCATGAGTGACCGAACCAATCCCTGGGTTTGCCAACCAAGATTCGTGTAGCCGTTAAGTGTCTGAAGTTGTCGATTGAGGGTCTGGGCTAAAAACAAGATGTCAACAATCAGACTCGAAGTTGGCACCTTTGATGGAAAATGGGACTTCACCACTTCGAAAAAGAAAATGAGAGTGCTGCTTTCCCACCATAAGGTAGCCTTGGCGTTGGAACCCAACCCAGAAAAATGGCCAAAGATGGAAAAGGATATGAAAGCCGAAATCTTGGAAGAGTCCTACAAGCTGATTTTCCTCCTTTTGGAGACTCAGTCATCAGAAAGGTTGATGGAATGTGTTGGAATGTATGCCCTAGAGCTACATGTGATGTAAACGGTTTTATGTGTTTTTGAAATAAAACGATGCATTATTCATTTATCAAAATTGTTTGTTTAATTTTCGCATATTATATATATCATCTTAAATACCCTAGATTACTTATGAGCCTTCAGACTTAGTGTATGAATGTCATACACAATAGGATTTAAGTCTGAAGTTAGTAATCTTAAATAGTCCATAGAGAGCAAACAAAACGGGTACTTTGTTTGTGATTTATCTATAGCTGTGGTTCATTCTATATTTGTATGGCGATCTTGATCCGGATCGCCCATGTAGAGACATGAGAATGAAGGCACATTGTATGATGCGATCATATAGGACTGGACCCAGATGGAAATGACATTCTTATAATATCCGCTAAACTGAGAAAGTCATTTCGATCTACTAGATGGTCATATATGGATTGATATTAATCTTGAGTGTACTACGAACTCCTGCATATGAGGCAATGTCCTTTGATTTACAAAGGTGAGGTTGGTGTAGCAGTCCCGGCCAATAGTTAAGTATTTTGGGGGCATGGTCTGTTGTGCAGCTGGGGACGTTTTACATGGATATGGAGTTCACTCCTTCTTGCGAGAAGTAGAGGATTATCTTTCTTAAGGGTTGGTTCGGTACTTGAACGGTTTGAGCGCTCAAGTCTTTCTATTACGAATAGAAAGATTAAAATTCATAATAGTTATGAATAAATCGTTCATTAGAGAATCAATGGTACTTAAGATAAAAATAATTATAGGGGTATAACAAATATTATGACCCGGCTCTATTACGAGATACTCGTGAATTCGTATATAATGACTATATCGATGAACACTGACTTGGTTCGGCTTAATATAGCATCTGCGGCAACGAGAGTTCAACTTCAGGTTTTTAGTGCAATAACCCGAAGTTAATAATTCAGAATATTTAATTAAGAGTTTAATTAATATTTCGAGATTATTGAAACTTGGAACCGTAGGTCCATTTGGTCCCCGTGCTAGCTCGATTTACTATAGCGAACTTAATAATAATTATAATTGGATAGTCCAATTATATACTCACAAAAGAATAAATTTATTAATATGATTAATAATATTAATTATATAATACTTGAAACTATATATTAAAAGTTAATGTATGGTATTAATAGTTATATGATAATTATTAAATACAAAATATTAAATTATATATATGATATAATTTAATAAGGCTAAGATTGTAATTTCTAAATTATGGGTTTTGGAAACCCTTGATTTAATTTTGGAAGTAATAACTTTTAAAATATTAATCATACATTTAATTTTGTAACATATATTGGCTTTATGGAAAGTTAATATTAATGTTTCAAAATTAATATTATTATTATGCTATTGCAGAATTTTGCATGGAGAAAAATGAAAGTTTTCTTTGATGGATTTGGAAGTTATGTATTTGTAAAGGCAATTGCATATTTAATTTTTGTAATTTATTTTGTCATTCAATTCTTGATTGATGTTACAAAAATTAAAGAGGAAATTCCACCCATTGGTCGAAACTTGCTAGAAAGAATATGGAGGGATTTGTTTATTTTGGAAACAAATAACCCTTGGTATAAAAAGAAGATTTAATTTCTTTTTTGATCTCTCTCTCATTCTTGCAACCTTAGCCATCTTCTTCTTCTTCTCCATTCTCTCAAAAGTTGAGAACTCCATCGAAGAACAAGAAGAAGAAAAATAAAATATTAAAGTGTGATTAAAATCTCTAAATCGTTTAGGGATTATTTTTTGTGAGTGTAGCCCACACTACTTTCCGTTGGTTACGAGTCATAGCACGAAAGACTTTGTGGTGTCGAACAAATCATTATCTTCTTCTAATTCTATAGGTCACGACATTGAGGGTTGGTTTATCTCATTGCCGCAACTTACTTGTGTGACTCGGGCTCGGTTTTATTTTCATTTTAATTCGGAACTTTTGAGAAACACTTGGGGACATTTTGGGGCTGAGTTGGAACTTTCTTTGAGTGAAAAAAACCAGACCTAAGACATCATAGCAGGTCATGCAAATCATGGGCTGTTTTGGGTGGAGTTTCGGGTTTGTAACGTGTCCAAAACAGTCCGTTATTTCACTACACAGTTCGGGGGGTGCTGTTCGGGGACTGTTTCGAGGGTATTCCGGGGCTGAAATCTTATCCGAAACAGAAACAAAATTTCAGTATACCCACTGGTTGCATTCGAATAAAGGAAGGGGAAATTAGAAAAAATTTTCAAGTCCGATCCGTGTGCCTTAGTCGCTTCCGCTGCGCGAGGAAAATGTTCCTACAGAATGGACACTACCATTCAACTCTAGGGTAAACTTGAATCTCTTTATTCTGTTATTTCTGCTCCAAAATTAGTTTTCTTGAAAGGAAATTTGTTTAACTATAAGATATACACAAATAAGTCTATAGATGACAACCTGGATGAATTCACAAAAATGACTCAAATACTTAAAGGAACTGACCAAGCTTTAAGAGATTCAAGTGAAGCTATGATTTTATTAAATTCACTACCTGAAGAATATAACGTCGTAAAGAACTCGCTTCATTACATTGGAGTCGTCTCTATGATAGACTTGGTAATATCTGGGATAAGGGCTAGAGATTTAGAACTTAGAGTCAGTAGGATAGGTGGAACGAACCTCTTCGTGAAAGGAAAAAATGACAGGAAATATAATGGGCAGAATAATAATCCACCAAATAACCAAGAGTCTAAAGGGAAGAAAAAGAATAAACAGAATAAGAATAAGAACAGTGGAAAGAAGTGCTATCACTGTGGGAAGGAGGGACACCTTAAAAAGAATTTCTATAAATTCCTTAGGGAACTAAAAAATGAAGGCAGCGCTTCTATGGCTGCCGAAAATGGGTCAATTTACCTATCTGAGGCATTGACCGTGTCTAGTGATCATATTAGCAGAGAATGGATTCTGGACTCAGGGTGCTCCTTCTAAATGAGTCCATATAAGAACTAGTTTATAAACTTTAGAAATTCAGACCAATGGACTGTGTATATGGGAAATGACAATACTTGTAGAATACAGGAAGTATGGGATATAACACTCAAACTCAATGATGGTAAAATTAGGATCCTTACTGAAGTTAGATATGTACCTGAATTAAAACAAAACTTAATCGTTAGGAACTCTAGATGAATTAGGTTTCACATATAAAGCTCACAAATGAAACATGTACATATCTAAAGATAAGAAACTAATCCTAAGTGGTATAAAAAGAAACGGATTGTATGTATTGAAAGGACACCATATATTCTCAGAAAAACTCATTTCTGTCCTAACTTCTAATGTTGATATGACTAATATTTGGCACTTGAGACTTGGCCATATTGTCCAGAAAGGCATGTAGGTACTCAACAAGCAGAGACAATTTGGAAAAGACCGGTTGAAGCCACTAGACTTTTATGAGATCTGTGTGTTGGCAAACATCACAGACAGAGCTTTCCAACTGGAATTCACTTGTCAAAAGCCTGCCTGTAGTATCTAGATTGTAATCTATGTGGATCGTCCAAGGTCCAAACACATGGGGGTAAGAAATACTCTCTATATTATTGATGATTACAGTAGGAAAGTATGAACATTCTTGCTAAAATCCAAGAATGAAGCTTTGGTAAAGTTTAAAGATTGGAAAGTTTTAGTAGAAAATCAAACTAGTAACAAAGTGAAAGTCTTGAGAACAGATAATGGCTTAGAATTTTGTAATACTGAGTTTGATCAATACTCTTAATACTGCAACACATCTGGTTAACCTAAGCCCTAATAGCTCAATTTAGTTTAAGAGTCCTTAAGAGATCTGGTCTGGTAGAACTAAAAAACTAGCCCACCTTAGAGTGTTTGGTTGTGAAGCTTATGCTCATTAGTCCATAGGAAAACTTGAACCAAGGTCACTTAAGTGTGTTTTCTTAGGATACCAAGAAGGAACAAAAGGGTACAGGTTATGGGAAAGGGAGCCGTCTGAAGTAAAAATTATAGTTAGTATGGATGTTATATTCAATGAACTTTGTTTTCCTTGTAAAACTACTAACAAGAATGCAGGTGCCTTAGAAAAGGATCTAGTAGATTTTGACCTTACAGGTGGAGCTCAGATGCAGGTGGAGCCAGGCCTATCAAGGGCCGCTGAACAAGCTGGTGGCAAGCCCGAGACATTGACATCTGAGGATGCCCAATCTAGGAGCAATAACCCTGAAGAAAATAGAAATGAAGTGCATGATATACAAGAACAAAGTAAAGAGGACACTGTGGATCAATTGGATCAAATCCAGCAGAATGAATCATATAAGTAATATAATGAAACATCACAAGACACATTGGCCAATTACCAACTAGCAAGAGACATAAGTAGGAGACAGGTAAAACCTCATACCAGGTATGATTACTCAACTAATGATTTATACTTTTGGGTATTAATATCCAGCCATGATATAAATGGGATAAAACCTGCTAGCTTAGGTGAGGCATTGAGATCTACCCATAAGCATGAATGGGAAGCGGCCATGAAAGAAGAAATGTATTTTCTTAGAAATAACCAAACCTAGACTTTGGTTCCTAAACCTAAAAACCAAAAGTTGGTTGAATGTAAGTGGTTGTTTAAAGTCAAATAAGGAATATTACCTAATGACACTGTAAGGTTTAAAGCCAGACTTGTAGCAAAAGGATTTACTCAGAGTGAAGAAGTAGACTATAATGAAATTTTCTCACCGGTAGTTAAATTTAAGACTATTAGGATGATGTTAGCTCTTGTAGTTCAATATAACCTTGAATTGGAACAATTAGATGTAAAAAATGCTT
Organism: Zanthoxylum bungeanum; assembly: GCA_019454045.1. Classification (NCBI taxonomy): domain Eukaryota; kingdom Viridiplantae; phylum Streptophyta; class Magnoliopsida; order Sapindales; family Rutaceae; genus Zanthoxylum; species Zanthoxylum bungeanum. Next base: position 54,663 of record SKCR01052193.1, on the reverse strand, counting down.
TCTTACATGGAGAATTAGAAGTGAAAATTTATATGTCCCAACTTGCAGATTTTGTAGATAAAAACCATCATGAGCATATGTGCTTGCTCAATAAATCCTTATATGGCCTTAAACAGTCTCCTAGATAATGGTACAAAAGATTTGATACGTTTGTGCTCAGTATTGGATTCGTTAGAAGTAAATATGATAGTTGCTTCTATTTCATGCTTAATGATAAATTTCATGTATACTTGTTATTGTATGTTGATGATATGCTTCTCATCTCTGAATCAATAAATGCAATTTGTAAACTTAAGAAACAATGTATAGTGAATTTGACATGAAAGACCTAGGTAGTGCTAAAAGAATTCTAGGTATGACCATTGATAGAGATAGAAGTAAAAATTATCTGAAAATACATCAGTCCATATATTTACAAAAGGTAGCATCTAGGTTTGGGGTAAGTGGATATAAGCCTGTTAGTCAGCCACTTGTGAGTCATTTTATTTTGTCTAAATCCCAAAGCCCTACTAATAGGTCTGAGATGATTAAAATGTAAAATGTACCTTATGCAAATGCTATAGGTTCTCTGATGTATGCCATGATTAGTACTAGACCTGATTTGTCATATGTTGTATCTTTTTTGAGTAGATTTATGTCAAATCCAGGTGGCGCTCACTGGAGTGCTTTGCAGTGGTTATTAAGATACATAAATACAACAGTTGATTACGGTTTATGCTTTAACAAAACTAACGCTTTAGACTAGGTAGTGTATGTGGATTCTGATTTTACAGGTGACAAAGACTCAAGAAAATCAACTACGGCATATTATTTCACTCTTGGTGGAAACTGCATCAGCTGGAAGTCGAGTCTGCAACCCTTAGTTATATTTTCAACTACTGAAGTTGAATATGTAGTCATAACTGATGTGTTCAAGGAAGCCATGTGGCTTCAAGGTATCTAATTAAAATACAACAGCGTCGTGGGAAGACAGTTGTGTATTCTGACAGTCAGTGTGCAATGTATTTGAGCAAAAATCCGGTACATCATGAGAGAACCAAGCATGTGGATGTAAAGTATCATTTTGTGAGGGAAATCGTCTCAAGTGGTAAGGTTGAGATAAAGAAGATACCAACTGAAGATAACTAATCTGATATGGGAACAAAAATTGTGACTGTTGGCAAACTCACTCACTTCATGAAACTGTTGCATGTGCGAGTTGGCTAAATTCATAGTCAACATGAATAATAAAATGAGCTTTGAGACTTGCTGCACTAAGGTCAGCCCTTCGTGAGATGTTTATGAATTGAAGCGAGAGTGATAAAAGGCTTCAAGGTGGAGATTGTAAGAGTGTGAAGCCATTTATTCTTTAACCGACTGTCGATTCTATTATTATAGTCTCAATATGACATGTCGTTTGCTGTGGATTATTTTGACCCTTGGATTAGAACACTTGGAAGCATCTTCATCGTTGGGCTTCTCTTGCTCTTCATATATATTGGACTTAGGGTTGACGAAATAAAGAGAGACTCATTTTTCCTTCATTTCTTTCTCGAATACAAACGGTAATCTTCTATCCTCTGCTTTTGTAACAGCAACAAATTCAACCAGGGTCAATGAGTGACACCTAGCTTGTAAATCAGTGAGTGTTTGTCTTGGTTTTTTCTTTGAGTTGAATAATAAGAGACTAACTGATTCTTGAGAAGCAAGAGGGTTGCAATAGAATTCTAGGGTTTGTGTTGTTGTTTTGTTTTTTGGGGAAAGTTGTAGTGTAAAAGAAAGTGAAGAGAGTCTTGTAAGATCTTGATAACAATAGTGCAGTGAACTCCAATTTCCTGGAGTTCAACGTGGATGTAGTCTGAATCTTTTAGGCGAACCATGGTAAAAATCTTGTGTTCTTGGTGTGGTTGATTTGTGTGATTGTTTACTTGCTTCTGCAATTTTTCTCAGGATTAAAGTACTGGGCATAAACAAAGAAATTGATCAACATATATTTACTTCTTTTTCAATCTAATAATCTTGTTAATGCTGGTACATTAGGAATTAATGGCGAGGTTTAGTGATCTTCCTGAATAATTGGTGTCTGAGATTCTATCTTTGCTGCATGTAGACTCATTGATGTAAGTCAAGTTGCTACACAAATCTTGGTGTTCTCTAATTGCAAACCCATTTTCATAGTTAAGCAGCTACGAAACCAGACATATAACAGGAACAGTCATGTTCTTCTTAGGTGCCACATCGTCAATGATGCTGATGAGAAGGAAAATGACTTGTCCTTTCTCTCTTTTGATAACAAAATTAAATTGACACTTTATGAGGGTCATCTTTCTGTGTATAGAATTCTTCATCACAAGATCATGGGTACTTGCCATGGCATTACATGTATCGCTTCTCATTTGCATTCATTTGGATAAGCCAAGTATCAGGGATTCAGAGAACTCCCTGAAAATTATTCTGCTAAACGATTTGTAAATTATTTTACTGCTTATTCTACTGTCAGGGTCGAGGTGTACACCTTGAGTACAAATTCTTGGAGGGAACTGAATAATATAGACCTCATTGGAACTTTGCGTTGTTTTTGTTTCCTTTAGAATGCCTATACTTCAATGGAGCTTGTTATTGGGTTGCATGGAGTGGTAGAGTTGAGCAACATCATTTATTCTTTCATTTGACATGAGTGATGAGGTCTTCAGAAAGATACATGTGCCAGATCCCCGCTCTAATATTTATCATGAATATTGGAAGCTTATGTATTGGAATGAATCTATTACTTTTGTTTATTATAGTGTCTTGGGGACTCAAAAATCCTTCAAGATGGATTATGGATGAATTTGGTGCCAATGGAACTTGGAAAAGATTATTCAGGATTGGACCTAATCCAAGCCTTTACAAGCGAGTAGCATTTTTGAAAAACAATGAGATTTTCATGGCAGGTAGAGATGGAATACTCCGCAGCTACAACCTTAGCACTTGTAGGTGCTGAATTTTTCTTTCGACCTAAAATCGAGATTTATATATTGGGAGCACCAACAGTCATGTAAAACAAAGGCAATTTGAGTGCAGAGTATCTACCCACCGGTATGATAGATATCGTAGGCACTCGACGCTCAAGTCAGTCAATTAGACGAACGAAAAGAGAGGGAAGAACAAGGTTTTAGGGTTATTTTGGTCTTCATAGTTTGATTGTCGTGAGGGCGTTAGTGTTGGGGTTTTGGGCGATGGGCACAGCGGAAACGCGTTTCAGGAGAAATCGTATTTTAAAACCATTTTTAAAATACTGAATAAATTATTCAATATCTAATATGAATATTAACATAAAATGTTGAAATATCACGAAACTTTTACGAAAACTGTTTTTCCGTAAAATGACACAGAACACGTTTTCGAATAAACCGACTGCACGATTCTTATGGGGACTGCCTAGGTCAACCCCAATAGTTTCAGGACAGTTCATGGGCTGCCTAAACAGTGACGGATTCACTGTTTGGGCAGTCGTCATCCGGTTGACTCAAAAGTCACCTGATAACGCCATTTTTTACCGTTTTCAGTTATTTTAACTCGGAAACACTTTCTGACAAAATTTCCAACTCCCAAAACACATCCATTACATTAATATAACATCAAATACATCAACATATGCACTGAAAAATCCAGATCTGATCCAGAACATAAATTTAATAATTTTTCATGCTTAAATCCAATTTTTAGCAAGATTAATCTAATTAATCCAACACCCATTTAAAGTCACCACACATGAAGAACTCTAGAACAATTCTAGGCATAATAAGAATGGTTACCACACTCTAGAATGACAACAAAGTTGTCCAATAATAAATGAATAAATTGGAATATAATTACATTAATTACTTCCAAATACACTTCACACATGCTTTTATCTCTTCCAATTCATCCGCCAAACCATAAAGCCCCAATTTTTATAATAAAGAAGAAATCCTAGATATCACTATATCATCTAGAAACAAGAAACACAATTTTCCATGCTTAGAGATGTTAGAATTACCATAAATCCTATGATTCCTTAACTTGGTTTCTAGATTTTCTTATTTCTCTCCTTGAATCACCATGAATCATTTGAGAGGTTATTTTTGGATGTCGGTTTCGGCTTTGATAGGTTGATGATGAACAAGAAAAATTTTCCCTTTTAAAAACAAGGTTGACCGAATATTTGGGGCTAGTTTTGTCCTTTCATAATTTAACATATTAAATTAATAATTAAGCCTTTTAAATGACCAATCAAAATGTCACACATTTTCCTCAATAAATACATGTCATGTGTTACCATTAAATAATTAACATGTGTGATAACACTTATCACAAATGAAAAATATTTAATAAATTAAATATAAAGTCAAAGAGTCAAAATCCAAATTTAACACTTTAATCTTAAATTTAATACCCAGTTTACCAATAATAATTAAACATTTTTCATAACAATTATGAAAAATTTTATCAATTAATTATTATTATATATATGTATTTTATTTACATTAAATAATAACTACATATATTTAATGACATTTGTCAAAATCTCATTTGACGAATAATTAATGTGTATCTAATCATATTATGTATCGAATACAAATACACAATAATTATGATCGGTTAAAATCCCTTAATGCATGTGTTTATCATTAACTGATTAAACGATCCGAATTAACTCATTTAATCCGGTGAAGCATTATGAATAATTCGTATTATTTATATCGAGTTGCTCAAGTATTCAACGAGTACACTTTATATTGTGGGACTCTATAAGTTTAGGTTTATCCGTCACAAAATCTAATTTCGATTCTATAATCCACCCACTCATGATTATGACGACCATAAATAATCTCGCTAAACTATACAAGTTGAGGTCATTGCATACGTATAATCCCTCAGTCACAGACTATCCGTATTATACATGGGATATAGATAAAAATGTCATATCCGTTCGGTATAATACAGTCGACTTTCAATTTACGATCTCGAAATAACACTTGGAACTGATTTCCAAAGTTATACCACGACCATGGATTTATCAGATCATAAACACGTAAGGATGCATATGTCTTATACAGAGGAATGACGGATCATATCTTGATACGCATCAGATATTATGAGCATCAGTCCAGACCCAACGAACATGTATAGGTATGATCATGAGTAGATCGTTGACGTGACTGCCATCAAAGTATGGAGGATAACTCATATATCCCACTGTGGTATCTCAAGTCGAAGGATCACTATGCTCGTTCAACTCAATAAGATTCCTATTGACGTTGGTGTACCATATATTAGGAAACCTTCAGTGAGTTGTTCAGTGTCTTATCAAATAAACACCTACATGTCTATACGAGTCTCCCGAGACTCGTGGTTCATTGGAAAAAACCATCGGATCAAGTCATGATATACTACATGTACCGGTCTCAGCGGATTTTACTAACTGACCCGTGTTAGTAAATCTTGACTAGGAACTTTATTTAAGGATATACATCTTATAGTGCGCTTCCCAATGTCAATTACAAACTACGTTGCAACTGCACACTATAATGTAAATCCTTGGGTCTTTGTCTAATGTACACGTATCACTGAGCCATATTCAGTTTCGATCTAATTGTAATTAGATCGAATAAGTGTATAAAAGACAAGGGTGCTACCAATAAAATAGTAATACTATGGAAAATATAATTGCTCGTATTTATGAATCAGACATAAATATTATCCGAATTGGCACGCCGAGCACCAACCCTAAGAGTTAGGATAGTGTTTTGAGGTGATATATGCGCTGAGAACTCGAGTGTGAGTGCCCAAGCTTGAAGGTCCCAAACCCTTGGACCTTATCTCTTTTTATAGGTTTTGAAGTTAGCATTTGAGTCAGATTAGAACTCCTTGAAGTAATCGAGTTTCAATAATTTTAGAAGAGGGTATAGTTGAGATTGTATTATGAGTGCCTAAATGTTCAGAATTAAGCGTAATCCTTTAAGTGTGTGGATTATACTACTATGTTCGTATAATCCAAAGACTCAGTTTCCTTATAAAGGAGGAGCTAGAGCATAGATTGGCCCGATATTGTCAAATGAGACATCAAGTAACATGAAAAAGGGTTTTTTTTTTTTTTCCTGAAATCCTCATAAGTCGTATGGGCTCTTCGAAGCCTCCAAGGGTGTGTGGACTTCTTCCTTTGGGGCGTGTGGGCTCATGGGACCTGAGGAATAATCAAGTGTGTAGATTGAGAGTTGCTAAGCCCTGCGTTAATTAGGCTTTGTTTGATACTTGGGCCTGAGATACAAAGACATTTGGGTCCTTGGTCCAAATTTGACATGTACAGTTTGTCCAATACTCTATAAGTCAATGAGTCAATGGCTTGGAAAGTATTCTACGATCGTCCGGGGTTTGATTGAGCGTGCTTTGACGTTGATGTCATTTGGACCAAGCAAATGTCATACCAAGTCAAATACAGATTCGAGATAATCCTCAATCGACTAGACCTGATGTTGGTCTGGGAGAGCCTTTGTTTGGCTGAACCATATACAGAAAAGAAATCAACCTGACCCGATGAAGGTCTAGGATAATATCCATCCGAGTGGACCTGAAGAATGTCCAGTGGAGTCCTCTATGTCATCTTCAATACGACTCAACAAAAGTCATGGGGAATGTTCGCATTGACTAGACTAGAAGAAGATCCATGATGATCTCCAGCCGACTGGACCTGAAGAAGGTCCAAGGGAGTCTTCTATGTCGTCCTGACCAGATGAAAGTCCAGGTCTTCAACTTGACTCAACAAGATTCATGGGGAATATTTCTGTCGACTGGACAGGACGAATGTCCAAGATAATCTCCAACCGACTGGACCTGAAGAAGGTTCAGGGGAGTCTTCTATGTCATCTGGATCAAATGAATATCTAGGTCTTCAACTTGACTCGACAAGAGTCATGGGGAATATTCCCATCGACTGGACCATATAAAGGTTCAGGATGATCTTCAGTAGACTGGACCTGAAGAAGGTTCATGGATGTCTTCTATGTCTTATGGTAGTCTTCAAGGGAGTATGATAAACCTGTTCGAAGCATTCGTACCAGAAGAATGCACTGATGTCGTGAAGTACCTCTATGGGTCGATTGAGGATTGTGATAAAAATTTCACACGGTTTGAGGAAGATGGTAAGGATAAATTATGTCTCTTAGCGACCTGTGGTAATCGGAGATGTGGATCACATTACAGCGCCGTTTGGGGGATTTATATTACTCCTCATGTTTTCTGAGCTAAATAGGTATATGTCATTGTCGTTGGGGGCCATGGATGTCTCTGATCTTAGTTTAAGGTGTGGAAGGTGATAAGTGTGGTTTATACCCACTTATTCGGGCATTCTTAGCTTGTTATTTTGTTATATTTCGAGATATTTAATATTATTTATAATTTATTTCATGTTTTATTTGTAGGAGCATTAATACATGGATCCTGGGACAATGCAAGTGTTTAGGGACTATACGGATGCATAGGATGCACACAGGAGCCTAGAACGCGAAAAGCAGGAATCAGTGAGAAGACTGGCGCCACGACGCCATATTTCCATACTAAATCCAGAGAGTGAGGCGCAATGGCGCCCATTACTGTCAAAGGCACCGCGGTGCCATCTTCAAGGCAAAATCCAGGCGCCGCAGCGCCTCAAATTCCTCATACAATTTCTAGAGAGATTGGCGCCGTGGTGCTGCGGGAGAAGACATGCACGTTTCAGGATTTGATTTTTAGGGTTTTAAAGATCCCTAATGATACCCAATGACTCCCAGCCTCCACTATAAATATAACAGTTCATCCAACACTCAGGGGGAGGCTAATACACAACATAAAACATCAAAATACATATTTTTAGAGATCCAAGGAGGAGGATTGAAGAGCAACAAGAAGAGATTAAGACGTTGGCATCCGAAGAGGAAGAGATTCAATTCGGGTTTTATCTTCTTGTTTCTTTCTTAAAACTCTAATGATTTCCTTAAGATTTATGGCTTGTTTATTATTGTTTTTATCTATTGTCATGAATTAACTCCTTAATTTCGGAGAATGATGTAACTGATGCTTGAACCCTAAATTTTAATTACTGATTTTGTTATGAAGTTTTATTGATTTATTTATATTCTTTTAAGTTTAATGCTTCTTGATTGCTGACCATAATTTGAGATTATTAATGTTTAGAATCTATCACTCGAGAGAGAGGATTTTGAATAGATATAGAGAATATAGCCTAGGGTTTTATAAAGTTCGAGAGAATCCGTAGTCCTTTGAAGTCGTTAATATAGAATCACAAAATGTAATGAGTTGTCAACTATTGGATTTTTATAGAGATATCGAAGTTTATAGTTGATGATATTTTCACTCGGCACTCGAGAGAGGGAGTGAATATTTTAGGAGTCTTGACTTATAAACAATATAACTGAACAAGGATTAATTAGCATAACAAATACATAGGTGACAGCTATGTGAAATTAGGATCTAGAATCTCCATTGTATTAGTTCCTCATATCCTATCAAATTATTTTTATATATTTTATTTATTTATTAAAATCTTTATTAATTATTTTCTAAATAAAGTTAGGATTATCAATTGTAGTACTTAGTGCGAGTTAACGCAATCCCTGTAGGTTCGACACTCTTTCACTGATTTATACTAAAACTTGACACCGTACACTTGCGGTACGATATAAAATATCACAACAAGTTTTTGGCGCTGTTGCCGGGGATTGTTTGTTTAATTCACATTAACATACTACCAAGTAATCTTACCTTTAATTTAGATTTTTATCTTTTATTTTAGTCTTGTATTTATTATTTATTATTTTTATTTTTAGTTTATTGATTTTTTTTCTTTTTCTTTTGGTGCTTCAGTGAATGCGAAAATCCACAAGTCTCGACTCGCTCCTGTTTGATCCTGAAATAGAAAGAACCGCGAGGAGACTAAGAAAAGAAAGAAAATTTGAAAAAGAAGCAATGACAGCTGAAAACATAGAGAACAACCCACGCCAGGTAGCAATCAGAGATCACTTCAAACTGGTAATTGATGATATCTATTCTGGGATTTCCCATCAACCAATCAACGCCAACAATTTTGAGTTAAAACCGGCATTGATCAATATGGTATAAAGGAATCAGTTTGGGGGTTCAGCTGTAGAAGATCCCAACTTGCACTTAAGGATGTTCCTGAAGATCGCAGATACCATAAAGATAAATGGCGTGAGTAAAGAAGCCATAAGGCTACGCTTATTCTCATTCTCTTTACGGGATAAAGCGTGGGATTGGCTGCAATCAACACAGACGGGAAGTATCATGACATGGCAGGATATGGCCACAAAATTTCTTGAGAGGTTCTTTCCGCCAGCTAAATCAGCTCAACTGAGGGCAGAAATCAGCATATTTAAACAGATGGAGACTGAGACTTTATATGAAGCATGAGAGTGCTTTAAGGATCTATTACGAAGATGCCGACAACATGATTATGCAGATTGAGTTCAGATTCAGTTGTTCTATAATGGGTTGAATGGTTCAAATAGAACTGTGGTTGATGAAGCAGCTGGGGGAGCTCTATTCAAGAAATCAGCTGAGGAAGCCTATAACTTATTGGAAGAAATGGCCATTAACCATTATCAATGGCCAAGTGAACGCGCTACGGTGACCAAAGTGGCTGGAATATATAAAGTAGACCCTCTTGTGGCACTTACAGCTCAGATTTCCACATTAGCCACTAAAGTAGCAGCCTTGACAATTCCACGAGTACCATCTATTGAATCAACGACAGCTACAAACATGCAATTATTGGAAGGAAAATCGAACTTTGAGCAGGTCCAATATGTGAACAATCAGAACTTCAACAGCTATAGAGGAAATCCTATGCCTAACCGTTATCATCTAAACCTATCATATGCTAACACAGAGAATACCTTACAGCTTTCTTCTGGTTTTGACTATCAAAGAGCTGAGCAGAAATCTTCCTTAGAAGATTTCGTGAACACGTTCGTTGCTAACACTTCAGCGAGATTTGAGAAGAATGAGTTGAGGCTAAATAATACTGAGACACATATGAAAAATATGGAGGCCACAATGAAGTCCTTAGAAACACAGATTGGGCAGATTACATCCTCCATAACCAAGCAGCAATAGGGGTATTAGGATAAAACTGCCACAGCTGCCAAGCTATCTTGTTCATGTCAAAGCAGCCAGTGGATACAAAAGAATAAGCTACCATGACCACCATTTGGGTGGTTGCGTCTGGCTGAAGAGGTTAAACTTAGCACTAGCGGGGAGGCAACCCTTGCATTTATTTTATAATTGTTTTCTTTATTTTTAATTTTTATTTTATGTGTACTTTTTGTTTATTTTTTTTTTCATTTTGCATGTTATTTATGCATGTAGCATGAGACACACAACACCCGCGCAACCAAATTCTAACCAGCAAGAGTCTGATCAACTCCATGCACTAAATTTTTTTATCTTACATTGAGGACAATGCAAGTTTTAATTTTGGGGGTGTGTGCATGTTGTTTACTTGCTATTTATTTGTTTGATTTATTTAAAAAAAAATTTGTTTTAGTCTTTGATAGTAAAACATAAATCCTATGATGAATTTTGTTTGTTTATGGGTGAAATTTTAGAAACGATAAGTGCCCGATTTACTTTTATCCGATGCCTTGAAAAATTGATCTAGGTTAGACTCGTAAGCACTTAAAACAGGTTTTTAACAGTGAAAACTTAAGTAGTTAACAAGATGACTAGTTGAAGAAATTACATGTCGATGAATGACCGTTTGCTTAGATATCTATCATGATTTACTAGTGTTATGAAGTGTGGTATAGCTAAAAAGAAAATGTCTCTTAAGAAAGAAATTAAACCACCTATAACCGATAAGCGTGAAGCTACCCATGGGCGAGTATTAGGACCACCATGAGGAGAAATGCTACCTTAAAGGGTAGGTGCGTTGAAAAAAAAAGTGCAAAAAGAGAAAAGAAAAGAAAAGAAAAATCATACCATACTGAGCACGAAATAAAGCAATTACAAAGCATAATTGAGATATCTAGGTTGGTTTGACTCATCGATTCTAATTTCTAAACGAAATCATTGAGTTGGCCTACCTAGGAGTCAAACTGTGACCGAACATTTAAACACACACACACCGTGAGTCTAGCTTAGATGATTTACTCAAGAACTTGGATTCGAGTTGCAATTGCATACTTTGAAGATTATTTGATATCATTTATAAGCTTTCTTTGAGGAAAATTATATGTGCAACTATCGGGACTATGTTTTGTTATTTTGTTATATTTTTGCATGATTGTGTGTGAATGACGTTTGTGGGTGTCGTCACTGTAAGCCCTCACGAGACTATAACTCGTCCACTAGGGCCGCTTAGGGGTTTAAAGCTTGTTTGCATATGCTAAATGTAATCGTGATCCCTACGAAAGTGGTTTAGTTAATTTAGTTTTTATTTGTTTATTTGAATTTAGTTTTTATTTTATCTTTTACTCGGGACTAGCAAAAACCTTAAGTTTGGGGGTGTTTGATAAGTGTGGTTTATACCCACTTATTCGGCATTATTAGCTTGTTATTTTGTTATATTTCGAGATATTTAATATTATTTATAATTTATTTCATGTTTTATTTGTAGGAGCATTAATACATGGATCCTGGGACAATTGCAAGTGTTTAGGGACTATACGAATGCATAGGACGCACACAGGAGCCTAGAACTCGAAAAGCAGGAATCAATGAGAAGACTGGCGCTATCGGCGCCATTTTTCCATATAAATCCAGAGAGTGAGGCGTCATGGCGCCCATTACTGTCAAAGACGCCGCGGCGCCATCTTCAAGGAAAAATCCAGGCGCCGCGGCGCCTTAAAAATTCCTCATACATTTCCAGAGAGATTGGCGCCGTGGCGCCAATTAGTAGCGCCGCGGTGCTGCGGGAGAAGACATGCACGTTTCAGGATTTGATTTTTAGGGTTTTAAATATCCCTAATGATACCCAATGACTCACAGCCTCCACTATAAATATAACAGTTCATCCAACACTCAGGGGGAGGCTAATACACAACACAAAACATCAAAATACATATTTTTGAGATCCAATGAGGAGGATTGAAGAGCAACAAAAAGAGATTAAGGCGTTGGCATCCTAAGTGGAAGAGATTCAATTCGAGTTTTATCTTCTTGTTTCTTTCTTAGAACTTTAATGATTTCCTTAGATTTATGGCTTGTTTATTATTGTTTTTATCTGTTGTCATGAATTAACTCCTTAATTCTGGAGAATGATGTCAACTGATGCTTGAAACCCCTAAATTTTAATTACTGATTTTGTTATGAAGTGTTATTGATTTATTTATATTCTTTGAGTTTAATGCTTCTTGATTCTGGCCACAATTTGAGATGATGAATGTTAGAATTGATCACTCGAGAGAGAGGATTTTGAATAGATCTAGAGAATATAGCCTAGGGTTTTATAAAGTTCGAGAGAATCTGTAGTTATTTGAAGTCGTTAATATAGATTCACAAAACGTAATGAGTTGTCAACAATGGATTTTTATAGAGATATAGAAGTCTATAGTTGATGATATTTTCACTCGGCACTCGAGAGAGTGAGTGAATATTTTAGGAGTCTTGACTTATAAACAATATAACTGAACAAGGATTAATTGGCATAACAATACATAGGTGACAGCTAGGTGAATCAGGATCCAGAATCTCTATTGTATAGTTCCTCATATCCTATCAAATTATTTTTATATATTTTATTTATTATTAAAAGCTTTATTAATTATTTCCTAAACAAAGTTAGGATTATCAATTGTAGTACTTAGTGCGAGTTAACGCAATCCCTGTGGGTTCGACACTCTTTCACTATTTATACTAACTTGACACCGTAACTTGCGATACGATATAAACTATCACAACAGAAGGTCAATCTCCCACAAACTACATGGCTATATCTTTGAAGTATGGATTGTCCATAGGTGACAATGGGATTTGCCACATTAAACTTAGTTGGGCTTCCGTGAGACGAGCCTCAAATTCATAGGGCCATATTCGCTGGCTACTGTAAGCGCTACCGACCGAGTTTTTCGAGGTGGGAAAAGAGACGGCCAAAAATATAGAAATGGGCATAAGAAGGTTTTGGCCTCCTCATTTGACAAGTCATCTTTTACCATAGACATTGTAAGTTTGCCTCCTAAAGCCGAATTACTGAGAGTGACCATCAATGTCTCTCATCTATCAGGAAGAGAACTGAGTAGTAAGAGAACTTGTACTTCATCTTCCAATTACATGTCTACTGCAGACAACTGGTTCACCAGGCTCTGGAACTCATTGGTGTGCTCTGCTACTGAAGTTTCACTCCTTAACTTCAAGTTCACCAAACGCCTCATTATTAAGGCTTTATTCCGAGTTGTCTTGGCCTGGTACATGTTTTCCAACTTTATCCACATTTCGTAAGTATCTGTATTTTGTGCTACGTGGTGGAAGACACTGTGGTTGATCCACTGCCACAAAGTTCTATTATTGAGTTTATTCTAGTCAATCTCTTTAACAGAATCTGATCTCACTCCATTCACCTCGATTATATCGAATAGATCTTTGCAGTGAAAATAATCTATCATTCTAGGCCTCCAGAGGGAGTAATTGGTCATTGTCAGCTTGATCATAGCACCATAAAAGGAATCTTTCATTTTCATTTTAAGTTTAAAGTTTAAAATAAAAATAGAACAAAATCAGGGCTGATTTTTACAAATCAGAGGTCATTGTTACGTCCGCAACAGTCGAAAATGGTGGATTTGACTCTTTGTTGGTCCAAATCCGACTCAGATGGTGATTTGTAAATTTCTAAAATTTCATATACATCAGATGGATTAATGATATTTATCAGGTATGCTAATGTGTATGACATATGTCGAGCTGACATGGCAAAATGGGACCAAAATACTAACGTGGATGACACGTTGAAGATGGTGTGGCTGACACGTGAAAGATAGCATGGCTGACACATGGCAGATGTCGTGGCTATTGGTTGGGACCGAAATACTGATGTGGCTGATGATATGGTGACATGCAGCGATGATATGTTTGCTGACTCGGCACTGGCGTGGCTGCTGACTCGCGCTGACGTGACTGATGACGTGATTGTCTTCAACCTTCAGCTGGCATGTGTGTCGTGTGATGCGCATGGGCGCACATGGTTCGGCTACTAGACGGTACGTGCAGCACGTGAGGCGACTCCTATATCAGTTTTATCGCTAGAAAATACCATTGTGCTAGTCTCGATGTGAACAAGCTGACGGTATGCTAAGAACTGATTTTTACCAACTTTTCCGAAACTCAAATTGTCTGAATCGAGTTCCATTCTTCGGTTTTATGACCCCCAATGTATGACCAAAGCTACTGATACCACTTGTTGTGATGAAAAAATGAATTCTATTTCTACAAAAACAAAATTTATAAGTGTGGATGCTGATTTTCGCCTGAGGTTCACAATTGAAAATTTGTAGTATGAGGCACTAGCGATCCTGCAAAACAAATGTAGAATGAGTGGGGAGAGAGGGGAGTACTGCCCATCGGTGTGGTGGATACCGTAGGCACTCCGATGCTTAAGTCAGTGAAGACGAGATGTAAATAATGGAATAACAAGGCTTGATGTTACCTTGACTTCTGTTAACTGCCGTGAGGGCGGTGGCCGGTGTTTAGAGAGTAAGAAACTTAGAGAGCTCAAGTTGAGAGCTCAAACATGCCCCTCTCTCACTTGGATTACCTCCTATATTTATATGCACTTGAGAGGTGTGCATATTTAATATATTAATTGTCTGCCTGTTGGATGCTGGGAACGGTTGATCCATGAATGGGGGAGTTATGAGTTCGAGCGTTTCGTGGGTTGGTGACTGATGAGTTAGGAGGCCATTTTGGTCAGATATTTTCTTGGACATGGGCTTGTAAAATAACTTGGAACAATATGGGCTTACAAACTGGTTTTTGGGTTCTTTAGACTAACGGGTGATGAGTGTCGGGCCTCCCTTGTACGTGGACCTGAGAAGGTAATTGGGGCCTAAGTCCATTCTGGGTACTGTTTGGGGGGTTTGAGGTACATTTGGTATAGGGCCCGAAGTGAAAAGTCAAAAATATCATTGGCCCAAATTAGGCCCGTACAATAAGTTTTTGAAACTCTACAAAAAAAAAAAAAAAAAAAAAAAACCTCACTCTCTATACCTTCTAAACTTTCTTTTCTTCAACCTTAATATTTTGGGATAGTTTTAGCTCTCAAATGAGTTCTCTATATATAGTAAAATTATGGCTCAAATTGTCAACAAATAAATAGTTCAAACTTAAAGTTATTTTGGTTATTTTTGATGGTTGCAACAAAATTTTGAAAATGGTGGCAACGGTGAGAATCAACCTTTGACAATGGTGGGCAAAAATGAAAGACAAATGAATACTTCAAAAAATACATGTTTGAACTCAAGAATATTTGACACCTTTCGGTACACTCTGCACAAGATAGATGTGATTTTACTTTTCTAGAAGGGTCTTGTTCCAGCGGTTTTTGTTGAACATATTTTTTGTACCAAAAAGACACGAGAGGAAACACAGGCTTGGGATATAAAATAATAATAATTTTTTTAAACAAAAAGGAGGAATATTTGAACAAAACACATTGGTATTTTTATTTATAAATTACAATATATTTGAACTGATTTTTTTTCTTATAACAGATTTGGAATCGATATTGAACTGATTTTTTTTTTTTTTTTATAAATTATGAACAGTAGATATTGGATAATAATTTATATGAAACCGAATCTTAATCGTGCACGACTAAGATAGCTCGACCCAATATTAAATTCAAATTTAAAGATTATATAATTCACTTTAAGAGAGAATTATGGTGGCAGCATGGAAGACCAGGAAACGCGTTATGCTTAAACGAGGCACATTGAGAAGAGACCATAGGATTTCTGTGTGTCAACTATGTCTATATGGTAGTACAATTTTCCTTATGAACACAAATATGGGAAGATTCAAAAACGAATCTCAACTTTTCCATTTTTAGTCAATGAGAAAATTAAACAACCAGCTGTGATACCAAAATTATAACATATTGAATGGAGTTTTAAATTATCAATTCCTTTTATATTTGCCTCCGAATTTGATTCAAAATACAATTCATTAATTACTTCTATAGAAAAAAAAAATTATCTCTCTAGGGATTAGCTAACGAGCAATGATATGTCTACAAAAATATCACAAAACCACTAAAAAAACAAATAATATTTAACTAGAAAATAAATAATTTTATTTGTCTTTTAATATTTTTGTGTTATTTTTTGTCCTAACTTTTGTAGATCTATCATTTTTGTTTGCTAATTTGATGGACAAAGTAAAGTGAAAAAAAATGAAAAAAGAGAAAGAGAAGAGAAAGAGAGATTTATGTAGAGTTTGGTGAACTTATAAACTAATGTATAAATTAGAGTTTAAACGCTACATCAAACACATAATTAACGTTAGCTTATAATCTCATAACATGAATTATTTTTACATGTAATTAATCTATACTCTAATTTTTTGTTCCACGGTTTATAAACTATCATATATTCTAAACTCAGCATTAAAGTAAATTCTGGAATAAGATTCTACCACTAGTTGACAGAAGAGTTCACTATTCATCTTATGTGATGTGTGTATCTATAACAATACAGAGTTAGGATTAGAGATAGGCAAAAAATCTATAGGGATGGGTCCGCAAGAGCGGTAATTTTAAGCTGAGTAAGGGTATAATTTTATATACTCGTTAGTTGGATTGATTAGGTACGTATATTGACATCCTCGTATTAATAAGGTAAAATCTTCTTGTGAATGAGGAATAAGTACGTTAGGATAAGGTATAAGTGAAATTTTTATATCGAATAATTGAGCAAGACAAATATGGATATTGACATCCTCATATCATACTCAGCTGTTGCCATCACAAGTTAGGATTTACCTACTTTTATATATATATTTTTCCAATAATCTATAATCACGGCATTATATTTGCACAACATAAGATCCGATCTTCAACACATTTGGAATGAGATAGAGTTGCAAAAGAAATTAAAAGAAACGATCGAACCAAGCCCTGTGGGTGCTTATTGTTCGAGACTATACAAGGATTTGTGTAACTGACACACATGGTTCAGCTTCTTCTCCTTGCTCTATATAGACAAGTTCTTTGAGAAACCAGTGTAAAAAAGACATTTTATTTTCTCACATCAAGGTATCTCGTGCTCCAGCTCAAGTTTAAGGTGACTGCTATAGCCAAAATCATATTTATAGTAGTAGATTTTACTATTGGGCTAAATGTCTTAATCATGAACTTGTGCAAATCCTTCAACTATCAATCTTGTCTGAAGTTATCTATATGGACGAGTACGGCACCAAGAGTAGGCTGTTTATGTCTAAACTCGATACTCATCTGAAATTTTTTATATTTTCATTTTTAAAAAATTAAAATATTTAACCCTTTTAACCATCCTAATAATAAAATCATGTCTTTACCTTTAGCGATATACAATTCCTTTCCTTGTGATTTTCAAAGTGACAGTGTGACTTTTTTATATTATTACCTCCTTTCAAATGATAATCTTCCAAGGAATCTTCGCCGTTAGATTGCATATCAAAAGGAAAAATGCAAACTCATTTCATACGGTAATGAAACTTACGGTAAGCCGGTGGAGCGTAGCGGGGTGCGTTGGAATTATTATGGTTACAAGTGGCCGGAGTAACCATAATTCCATACGGTAATAAAACTTGCGTGCAATCATACTATCACAACCCATTTCCTAGAGCGGACCCAACCTTAGAGAAAGGGGTTCGCAAACTTCTTTAATTCGAGTATTCTATATGTCATACAAATCAAACAAATATGCACAAATAATACATCTTAAATTATAAATTTAGCAAATCTCTGAATATCTCTCTAATATTATGGTTTACAACATAAGTCTTAAAAATATGAAAAATATTACTTAAATGTCTGGACCCAACCCGAAAAGCGACTGTGGCACGTGGATCAAATTCTGATACTGCTACTACTGTACTGGCGAAATACCTGTGATGTTTGGGAAAAATGGGGTGAGCTTAAAGAGCTCAGTAAGTAAAGCACTCATGGTTGCCAATCCGCATCCGGTATAATAGTGGATTGAAACCAATGGGAGAGTACCTCATCACAACTCTCAAGGTTTCCCGCCATATCAACTCGCATATATGTGTAAGTGGGTTCAAACCAATATGAGAGTACCTCATCACAACTCCCAAGGTTTCCCATCATATCATCCCGTAAAATATCTAATCACATTTCATCTCATCTCCAGCCACTATTATTCAAAACCCAGTAGCATAACATAACATAACAGCACACATCATCCAATACAATCACATCTCATAGTCAATTCATCAATCTCATCTCAACAATCATGAATTTATATTTCTCATAGTTTCAATATCTAAATATAATATCTCCACAATATATATATATATACACACACCAATATATATATAGACTTTCACAACAACCATCAATCATCAATCAACAAACAATTATATTAAGGAAATCATCGTGCATTGTACTTACCTATATCTATGTAAAAGTCCTTAATATGTCCATATCCTTGCTAAGAATATGAAAAATATAAAATTATGATCAGACCCTTCAATTTTTCCAAAATTATGATTTTACCTGTAGGCACTGCATTTTTTGCATAAGACTCGATGATGAGTCTCGTATGGAGACACTACCTTTTAAGTCGCGGGAGTAGCAGGAAA
The DNA here is from genome assembly GCA_019454045.1 of Zanthoxylum bungeanum. NCBI lineage: Eukaryota > Viridiplantae > Streptophyta > Magnoliopsida > Sapindales > Rutaceae > Zanthoxylum > Zanthoxylum bungeanum. The sequence continues at coordinate 35,859 of SKCR01052193.1, read as the reverse complement.
CGTATGCCGGAAGGGAAAATTCTGAAATTAATAGCTCGTCAATTTTTAACTCACTGGTTGTCCGCGGATTCGCTCAGTCGATTCTTGTTTTAAAAAAATTAAAAATCTTGGCCCAGAATCCACGCACCCATCCAAAACCCTAACCCTAGCTCACCATTATATAAGGACCCCTAAACTAAACCTAGTTTTTGGCTTCAGCCCATGGGAGCTCACTTCCCACTCCCCACAATTTTCCCCATTCTCTCTAAAAAAAAAACCCTAAGCCTCTCTCTTCTCTCTCCCTCCTCACTCCTGACACGGCAAAGAAAACTACTAAGTCCACGGACTGCCCCTCACACAGAAAAACCTTCGACACTCAGAGCCCTTCTCGGCAACAACAAGCACAAACAAACCACCCCTTCACTGCCACAAACGAAACCCTAAAACGTACACAAGCAGCCCTTAACGCCATAACCCCCCTGCCAGCCTGCCAACAATTCCGATTCCGATTAGAGACCATAGATGAGCAGGAAGAGGGACGTCCCCCGGAAGATGATTAGGGAATCTATGGTCTCTATCATCCTATCAAAACTAGCCCCCACCAATTCCGATTCCCTAATCATCTTCCGGGGGACGTCCCTCTTCCTGCTCTCCCACCTGTAATGAACGACCACTCACAAAGTAAAGGAAGAACCCTAAAAGCTGGACGACTCACACCTAGAAAAACCATGACCGAAACTATCCTAACGAGACCTCTCTCTCACTCGGCTCTCCCTCACGGCACAAACACAAAAATAAACCTTAAGCCATCATCCTCTCCTTTTTTGGCAAAAATGACTTCAGAAAGGACCACTCAGTCCCGATCAAAAGGATCACCGTAAAGAGTAAAACGACACGAATAAATTGGAATATGTAAAACGAGACGTCCCATCCGTGCGACGTCCCCGTGGCTTTCACGTAATGCTTATCCTCCGCGGCGCAAATCAAATTCAAAGCTTTCATAAAGAGCAATATCGCCATTACTAAATGAATGCGATGAACAGATCGCTTGTTTGTCATACAAATGTAGATCCAGATTCTGAAGAATTCGATATACATAACTGAGAAAAAGAAAAACAATGAAGGTAATTGAGTTAGACCGACGGAGAGAAAATCTTGTGAACCGTCCCGGTCTAAATTGTAGAGTTCGGTTCGGACGTCCATTGAGACTTGAGTCTCTGGCGCGTAATTAGCGAAGAAGAGAGAGTATTCATGGGAGCGGTGACGGGATACGATGGTTTGAAGCGAGAGAGCGGCGACGGAGAAAGGTTGCGGAAGTTGAATAAGCAGAGAATGTAGTGAAAATCGAAAGTTAGGTTTTGGTATGGGGAATGTATTGAGTTATCACTTAGAGAAGGTGAAGAGAAGTGATGTTGATGCGTTTAGGTATTTTAGAAAAGATAAGGAAGTTATTGATGTTGATAATGAACAAGAAAATGAGGAAATGATATCTGATGATTCGAGTGTAGAAGAAATTGAGGATATTGAAGATGGGAGAGAATGGAGGTCTGTTGTGTTTGATCAAAGACAGCAAGGGAGTGATACGAATGAAAAACTTGTGGTTGATGTGCGGCCTTCATCGTCTTCAGTGGTTACAGATACAAATAATGGAGATGTTTTGAGAGTATAGAATGTAGAGAAGATGATTGATTCATTGTCAATGAATGGAGAGATGACAATTGAGGTGTATAAAAAGTTGTTGCAGAGTATGCAGGAGAGGGGTTATAAGTTGAGGGAAATAGGGTTTGAGATTGACTTAAATGAGAAGCGTACAGTCCTTAAAATGCCTTAAAACAGTAAGCCAAGACCACAGAAAAATATTAAGAAAACATAGAAAACAGCAAGCGGAAATAGTGAACCAGCAAACCAGTGAAAACAGCAAAAACGCAACCCTTCCGGCGACGTCCCAACGCACTCTCGAGAAGCGACTTAAAAGGTAAGACCTGAGGGCACCCTTTGTTATATTTTTATTTTGTCGTCCTGGAAACAGTATGCTTGGTTGGACGTTGAATACGTCCAACCGGGTATGCAAAGTCCTACATTGAAAACGGCCAAATTCTTTGGTCACATATTTATTATTCCGCATTTATTTTGTAGTATTAGCATTTTATTATTTCGTATTTAATTTATGTTTATTGTTGTTTTATTGTTCCATATTTTTGTTTTGTGTTATTTATCTTCCTTGTTATTTCGCACATTGTCTCTTCGGTTATTTATTGTCATATGCATATCATATTTCATGTATGTCAAATTGGTTTAATTATTGCATTATGTTGATGCTTGCATGTTATCCCTTGTGGTATATAGGATGGAAACCCAGACATAAATTCCGTAGCCGAATCCGAATGGACGGTAATGCGGTCTGTACTTGGGATACAACTCCACGTACCACTCGAGAAATACTCACATAAGCCTGATCAACTTCCTTTTATTTGCTATATACTCATTGACGTTTTTGCCTTTGATTATTTATTATTTTCCATTTCCGCATCTTGTACTCTTTAATGTAACATGCTTCCATTGTTTCCATTAATGTTTATGGGTATGCAAACTTGTATGTCATTTGAATTATTTTGCATGTACTGCATAAGGCTTGGTTATACTATTGCATAAATTATTTCATTACAAGTGGCATAAGTAATGGACCATTCCGACCCAACGGTTTGAGGTCTTCCCTTGCGAGGGGTGAGTGCGGCCTTAAATCACATTTTCCCGGTTCACACCGGGTGGCGACTCCATGTTATATCTCCGGTTTAGTTCCCTGCAGACTATTCCGTACTCCCAACTAGGCCGCGAGCCTAGAACAGTGTCGTCAACATCTGTGTCCTACATTACCCATAAACTTTCTAAATTTCCATTTTAGCCCCTAAACTTTCCTATTATGTCCATATAGTCCTAAATATCTCAATATTACTTATTAACCCCTGAAAAATAGAATTTATAGATTTACCCTCTTAATCATGCAAATATACAATTAAATCCAAAATTTTCAAATTCTAATATTTATACCCCCAAAACAGTAATAATCACGTACCGAGCTCCAACGATCTCCAAACCTCACAAAGAAGGAGCCGCTGGTTAACAAACGTGTCAAGGATTTCAGTGATAGTGGTGGTGAGGGCTGTTTTATGAAGCTAAGACTCTCACCCATTGTACTTAGGCATGTTGCATCCATTGATGACAATATGGAACATCTGACTATTTAGTGCTGATAATCAATTGATTGCAATGTTGTTTGAGTTGCTAAAGCCTATTGTGGTGGCACCACTACAGCCATTACAGTGGCCTAATTGTTTACAAGCCCACAAGCATGTGCCTTGGCCATCAAGAACGCCATCATTAATGGAAATCCCATTAACATTATCAAGAAAAGCCAGTTTCCAACATTTCCAATGACATGATAATCGGTCGGAGCCACCCGAGTCCCATCAATACGTATGGTAATATCATTATCCTTACATTGGTCTTTAAACACAATATTATGTAGAAAATACATCATTTGTGGTACGTAAACGGTTACAGCCACAAGTTTTAGCTCATGCAGCAAGAAAAGATTGAGTTGAGTCAGTACTCCCATCAGGTTTGGCTCACAAGCTGAGCACATTGTAAGTAACTTAAATTTCTAGAGATGACCGAAAGAATATGATCAACAAAAGAAATAATAAATGAGAATTTAGCAATGTTGTTGATTTTGCCATTGGGTTCAAAACTAATTAATTTGGTGATAGAAATGAGAGAAATAGATTATAGAAGTTGAGTAGTTGAAGGTGTAATGGTTAGGGGTGGTTGGGAGTCTTTGTTTGGATGTAATGATTTGGAGATAAACAAACAAGTTTTGGTGGAGAAAATAAGGTAGGGTTGGTTATGTTTGATTAATATTGTAGGCACTGCATTTTTACGCATAAAACCCTATGATGAGTCTCATTTTGGAGACACTACCTTTTAAGTCACGGAGGTCACGGGAAACGGATATCGGAAGGGGGAATTCAGAATAAACAAGCTCACTGTCTTCGTTGGTGCTGCGTTCGTTGCTTCGTTCGAACGGGAAACAGATTGCGGGCGTTCGTTTAGCGTTCGAGGGAGCGTTCGAACGGTGTCGGTAATTCTGGTTTTGCTGCTAGCCTCACACCCAGCCCATAAAACAACACATCCCAAATTAAATAATTAAATATTAAATTAAATATTAAACATTAAATAAAACATTTAAATCATTTACCAATAAATATTAAACAAAAATAAAATCATGCCTAATAAAATAAATCTCAATATATTATATACTAAAACTAAAAATAAGATTTGCCTAATTAAAATCAATCTTAACCAATTAAAGCCAATCATATATTTGACTTCCTAATTCAATAAGATATCCACCAATTTAAAAGTATTGACTTCCTAATCTAAACCAAATTTGTCCCCCCTCAATCTTGACTTTCCTTGCTAAACACTAAATCATATCCTAATTTAATGCACAAATCCCTTCCCTTGTCAACCCTAGCCATTCTCTATATAAACAACCCCTAACCAAGGCCATCCTCTCCGTCACACAACACAATCACACCCCAACTCCCTCGAAATCTCTCTAGACTCTCTCTACACACCCAAACCCATCCAAGAGAAAACACTTCATACACACACAAAAAGAAAACAAAGAAACCACCACAAGACCACCCTCCATAGCCGAACCCAAACTCACCCATAGCCGAATTCTAAAACACGCCAAAACAACCTCCTAGATTACCTTAAAACAGTAGCCCAAAATCCTTAAAAAACAGTAACTTGGAAAACTACATAGATAACCTTAAAAATAATCACTTTTAATTGCACTAAGAACCCACACAACTTGGAATAGTTCTTTGAAAACATTGAAACAGGTAGCCCGTGCAGTGAGCAGCAAAACGGGAGCCGAATAGGAGTAGAACGGAGTTCGAATCGTAAGCAAAGCAGCGAAACAGTGAGCTAGGACGTTGAACCAGCGGACCAGAAAAAGTTGCGGAGCTTTACCCCCCTTTTGATCTTCGTGGAACGTGAGTCCGAGAGACGGCTTAAAAGGTTAGACCTAAGGGTATCTTTCACACTTATTCTCATTTTACTTTCTGGTCATATTTTGATTATATTTTCTGTATTGTGGTATCTGTTGTGTGTATGATGTATGTTGTGGGTATTGGATGAATGAGAGATGTGTCAACTCTCGCGGTATATCGGATGGAAACCCGGACATAAATTTCATAGCCGATTCCGAATGGATGGTAATATGATCTGTACTCGGGCCACAACTCCACGTACCGCTTGAGTAAACGGCACCATCTCTCTTTCGTTGTGTTGCTTTTTGTTTATTTAGTTTTCTCTTGAATTCAATATATTGTCTATTTTTGTATGATTCAACCAAGCGCATGGGCTTAGTGAGTTAGTCCAAAGGTCCTCCACTTGTGAGAAAAAGAGCCGAAAAGGCCACCTTCGTGACACTACTTCGCCGCGCCGGTTGATGTATGTTCGGTTGGACGCAAGATACGTTCAATCGAGCATACTTAGTTTGATATTATTATCTTCATTTTCGTATGTATAAGTCGATCGAGCGCATGGGCTTAGTAAGTGTGTTGTGAGATCCCCTATGGGGAGGGGCTAAAAGCCTTTTACCACGATGCTTTGCCGCGCCGGTTGACGTGTGTTCGGATTGGATGTAAGATGCGTTCAATCGGGCATACTCGGTTGATATGATTGGTTCTATTCTTGCATGTGTGATATGACGCGCATGGGCTTAGCATGTTGGTCTAAAGGTCCCTCTTTGAGAGATCAAGAGCCCCAAAAGGTCACCTTTACGGCAGTGCTTCGCCGCGCCCTTTTATTTTCTGTTTATGTATTGCATCAGGTCCGTGTCCGTTCGAACGCGTTCACGAACGCAATTCGAACGCGCATGTGTTTTTTGCCTTATTATGTGTCAGGTCTCGTATCCGTTCGAACGCGTTAACAAACGCCATACGAACGTGAGCTTTCTGTCTCATCTCCGTTCGAACGCGTTTACGAACGCTACCCGAACGTGAGCATTCTGTTTCATTTCCGTTCGAACGCGTTTACGAACGCTACTCGAACGTGAGCATTCTGTTTCATTTCCGTTCGAACGCGTTTACGAACGCTACACGAACGCACACACACTGAACTGAGTCTGTCTTATTATATTCATGCATACTTGCCTATTAGTTGATCTTTTCTATGCAAATGTGTCACAATTCGCATGCTTATGTCATGATAACATTTGAGCATTATTTCTTGCGGTATATCGGATGGAAACCCAGACGTAAATTCCGTAGCCGATTCCGAATGGACGGTAGTGCGGTCTGTACTTGGGCTACAATTCCACGTACCACTTGAAAAGTGCCCATATGTGTGCTTGTATGCTTACCATGTGTGCTTGTATGGTTAATATGTGCGCTTGTGTGTTTTCCTGAATGTGATATACAAGTAAAGTTGTATGCTAGTTGCTATCTTGATATATGTTTAGCATGCAAATTTAAATGTAAGATATATGTGAAATGCGTACATGAGTTTTATTTTACACATGAGAATTTAGAAGCATGATACTATTGGAAATAAGTGTTACTTAAGCTTAGTTAAATTATTACATGAATCCTTTCATTACAAGTGACATAAGTAAGGGACCATTCTGAACCCAACGGTTTGAGGTCTTCCCTTGCGAGGGGTGAGTGCGGCCTTAAATCTTTGTCCCGGTTCACACCAGGTGGCGACTCCATGTTATGTAATCCTTCCCAACTAGGCCGCGAGCCTAGGAACGGCGTCGCCCAGATTCCTGTGTCCCACAGTCTGGCGACTCCACTGGGGATAGAGAATCGGCCCCGAATATTGTCTTGTAATGATTGGATTTATGTTTTAATTGACCGTGTTTATAGTGGATAAAGTGAGGGTTTAATCAAAGGCATTTTTAGGCTAGGTAATGGTTTGGTGTCTTCCTTCATTCACTACCTTTCTAGAAGGAAAAGCTGTGAAGGCACCTAGATAGCCATCTACTGTTAGCCTATTGTGATGGACTAATTTGGAGGACTCGTTGTTTATTCCTGACAACAAGCGATAAGAGCCTAAGAGGCTTGGGTATTTAAGTGAGCCTCGCTCCACCTTCCCTCTGGGGGATCTACAAAACGGGAAATCCATTTGACAGTCCGTCACACACCATAGCTCATTGGCACGTACCTTAGTGTATAAAAATGGTGCGCTCACTTGGTTGCTCGAACCCTTGAGTGGGGAGACCTAGTTGTGGGCCATCCTTCGCCGGTGAGAGCCTTTGTCTATACTCTTACTAACCCACCTATAGACCGGGTTGGCTAAAGTAACAATTATTTCCTTGAGTATGTGCTTGTGGACCATCCTCATTTGGATGCAGTTGGACTATTGTCAGAAATGCGGGCTTGCGGGCCATTTAAACTGGGGCAAGTTCGCACCTTATGACTATTAGGCCAAAAGCTTCTGAAATGTTGATGGGCCACTTTGTAAAAATTATTATGTCATGTTTGCATCATCTTTCTTGTGTTTGGGAACATCGTTGTTTGGATCCATTTGGACCATTTATCATGGGATATGGGCTTGTTGGGCCATTTAAACTGGGACAAGAACATATCTTATGACGATTGGGCCAAAAGGCTTCTAAATAACAATGGGCCATTTTATGACGGTGTTCGGAATTTTATCATTTGGATTTAGTTGGGCTCTTAATTTGCCATAAGACATGAACTCGTTAGGCCACTTAAACTGGGACGGGTTCACTCTTATGACAATTGTCCCAAAAGCTTCTAAAATGATAATAGGCCGATTTGTTTGAGAATTTTGTTTGATTTAATATATGTTATATACTTCTTATGCACATCATGCATACATACATCATGTTAACCCTTGTGTTCTAAAAGCCATCATAGATTCCCGTTGGGTTAGAAAAAAGGGAAGACTCACCAAAATACCGAGAACAGACATGAGTGAATCAGATACTGAGGTATCCCGGATAGATCAGTTGGAAAGTGGCTTCGCCAAGATTACTGAACAGTTGCAAGCCTTGACTACTGCCATGACAAATATGGCTGTGCCCCGTGCTGGGGAGAATTCTGAGAATGTAAGGCGCGAGAAGCCTCCGAATGGGTTGGGGATGATATCCCCGCTTTTGATGATGATAATGCAGAGTATGCAACAGACAGAGTGATTGGGTCCCAGGCAGAATTTCAGAAGCTTCGGGATCAGGTTGAAACAGTTACCCGTAAGAATGAGGGTAAGAATGAGGATTTGCTAGACTATGAGACAATGAAGTTTGAGGAGCAGTTGCCAGCGCAGTTTAAGATGCCGGATCTGGCTAAGTTCAATGGGAATGGAGATCCGAGGGTGCATCTCCGTCAGTATGTGTCTGTTATGAGTTCAGTGGCCTATCACAGCGCCAAGTCCAAAAGATGTTTGGGATGTCACTCAAGGGGGCACCTGTGGTTTGGTATCATAGCCTTGAAAAGAAGGTTAAGGAAGATTGGAAGGAACTAGCTGACGCTTTTCTGAAGCAGTATGTTACAGACTTGGAGATCGACTTGTCACTCCGTGATTTGGAGAACACTAAGCAGAAGCCGGAAGAAAGCTTCAAGGAGTATGTAGACCGCTGGAGAAGCCAGCTTCTGAAAATGCAGACTCGGCCCTCTGAGAAGGACCAAATCAAAATGATCATCAAGGGCACCAAGCCCTCTATTTATAGTAAGCTGAGGAGGATGACTTCGATGATTTCCGATTTTCGACAGTTGAGGGAAACTGTCATGGATATTGAGGAAGAGGAGGCTGAAAACAGAAAGTCCTATGGCCAGAATAGGCGGACTTTTGGGGGGTATTCTGAGACCAAGCCCGCTACTGCCGAGGTCGCTACCGTCAAGAACCGGCATTTCTCTAACCTGGGGAAGCCGTTATCTAAGGTACTTGAGAAGTTGAAGGGACAAGGACTCCTAAAACCCTTAGAGTCTAAACCACTTCCAGATCCTATCCCACCCAACCTTAACCTAAGCTTGTATTGTCACTTCCATCAAAGGAGAGGCCACGAAACTGACAGCTGCACCCGCCTTAGGCATGAAATCCAAAACCTCATTGATGCTCACAAAATACCTGACCCAGAAAGAGAACAACCCAACGCATACAGAAATCCCCTACCCAACTACATGATCAACTCCGGCCTACCCGAAACCCTTGTCCTTCAAACTCTCAACCACTCAGCTTCATCCATAGGAGTATGGATGACAACGGTGGAGAACCATAGGCCAAGAAAGAAGGCAATATTGCGAATGATGAAATCATCCCTCCTAGTTTATTTGATCATGCATTTTAATATAGACATTGACTTGGTCTACATGTTCGAATCATTTTCTTTAAATAATAATAAAGACATTATTTCGCTGAATCTCTTCTACAATATGAGTATATTTGAGAAAAACATTCAACATTGGCACTATGAAATCCAGTGATGTTTAGAACACGGGAAATCTTCGGGAACAACAACAGTACAGTCAGTTTCAGAAATGAATCAGTATCAGTTTGGGGATAAGTCCCAGGGCCGAGGCCCGCATCAGTATCAGCTTGGGGGCGAGGCCCACATCAGTTCAGTATCAGTATCAGTCTGGGGGCGAGGCCCATATCAGTCTCAGTCTGGGGGCGAGGCCCATATCAGTCTCGGTCTGGGGGCGAAGCCCATGTCAGCATCAGCTCTGCCGGGTATGGCATTCTGGGGGGCGAGGCCCACACTGGTTCAGTATTAGTTCTGCCGGGTATAGTACTCTTGGGGCGGCCCACATCATTATCAGCAACGGTTCGAAATGGACCATCATCTCATCACTTGCCAAAAATGGCACTCCGAAATTGAAGCACTGTTCAGAAATGGACCAAGGAAGGCCTAACCCATCGGAATATAATACATATACATGCATACATGCATACATACCACATACATGCAATGTTTGTTTCGTGTTCGCAGGTTTATAACAGCAAAGACCATCTCATCAAGTAACGGTTCAAAAATGAGCCACAATCTCGTACAGCACAGTTCAGAAAATGGCACTCCAAAATGGAGCACTTACAACAAGACGCCGGAAATGGCACTCCAAAATGGAGCACTTACAACAGACGCCGGAAATGGCACTCCAAAATGGAGCACTTACAACAGACGCCGGAAATGGCACTCCAAAATGGAGCACTTACAACAGACGCCGGAAATGGCACTCCAAAATGGAGCACTTACAACAGATGCCGAAAATGGCGTTCCAAAATGGAACACACACACAAATGCCGGAAATGGCGCTCCAAAATGGAGCCACTCACAACAGAGGCCGAAAATGGCGTTCCAAAATGGAACACACACGGCAGATGCCGAAAATGACGTTCCAAAATGGAACACACACAGCAGATGCCGAAAATGGCGTTCCAAAATGGAACACACACAACAAATGCCGGAAATGGCGCTCCAAAATGGAGCACATACACGAAAGATGCCGAAGATGGCGCTCTAAAAATAGAGCACGGTTCGGGAATGAACCAGGGGTCGCAGCACCTCACCACCCAAATCAACTCAACACCTGGTAAGTCAAGTGACAGCTGGCGAGCCAGGTAAGTAGAAATGCATTGCATAACTTTGATAGGATTGTCACTGTTGCACATTACACAAGTCCCATCAAAGTGGGGCGACTGTAGGCACTGCATTTTTACGCATAAAACCCTATGATGAGTCTCATTTTGGAGACACTACCTTTTAAGTCACGGAGGTCACGGGAAACGGATATCGGAAGGGGGAATTCAGAATAACAAGCTCACTGTCTTCGTTGGTGCTGCGTTCGTTGCTTCGTTCGAACGGGAAACAGATTGCGGGCGTTCGTTTAGCGTTCGAGGGAGCGTTCGAACGGTGTCGGTAATTCTGGTTTTGCTGCTAGCCTCACACCCAGCCCATAAAACACATCCCAAATTAAATAATTAAATATTAAATTAAATATTAAACATTAAATAAAACATTTAAATCATTTACCAATTAAATATTAAACATAAAATAAATCATGCCTATATAAATGAATCAAATATATTATATACTAAAACTAAAAATAAGATTTGCCTAATTAAAATCAATCTTAACCAATTAAAGCCAATCATATATTTGACTTCCTAATTAATAAGATATCCACCAATTTAAAAGTATTGACTTCCTAATCTAAACCAAATTTGTCCCCCCTCAATCTTTGACTTTCCTTGCTAAACACTAAATCATATCCTAATTTAATGCACAAATCCCTTCCCTTGTCAACCCTAGCCATTCTCTATATAAACAACCCCTAACCAGGCCATCATCTCCGTCACACAACACAATCACACCCCCAACTCCCTCGAAATCTCTCTAGACTCTCTCTACACACCCAAAACACATCCAAGAGAAAACACTTCATACACACACAAAAAGAAAACAAAGAAACCACCACAAGACCACCCTCCATAGCCGAACCCAAACTCACCCATAGCCGAATTCTAAAACACGCCAAAACAACCTCCTAGATTACCTTAAAACAGTAGCCCAAAATCCTTAAAAAACAGTAACTTGGAAAACTACATAGATAACCTTAAAAATAATCACTTTTAATTGCACTAAGAACCACACAACTTGGAATAGTTCTTTGAAAACATTGAAACAGGTAGCCCGTGCAGTGAGCAGCAAAACGGGAGCCGAATAGGAGTAGAACGGAGTTCGAATCGTAAGCAAAAAGCGAAACAGTGAGCTAGGACGTTGAACCAGCGGACCAGAAAAAGTGCGGAGCTTTACCCCCCTTTTGATCTTCGTGGAACGTGAGTCCGAGAGACGGCTTAAAAGGTTAGACCTGAGGGTATCTTTCACACTTATTCTCATTTTACTTTCTGGTCATTTATTTTGATTATATTTTCTGTATTTTTGTGGTTCTGTTGTGTGTATGATGTATGTTGTGGGTATTGGATGAATGAGAGATGTGTCAACTCTCGCGGTATATCGGATGGAAACCCGGACATAAATTTCATAGCCGATTCCGAATGGACGGTAATATGATCTGTACTCGGGCCACAACTCCACGTACCGCTTGAGTAAACGGCACCATCTCTCTTTCGTTGTGTTGCTTTTTGTTTATTTAGTTTTCTCTTGAATTCAATATATTGTCTATTTTTGTATGATTCAACCAAGCGCATGGGCTTAGTGAGTTAGTCCAAAGGTCCTCCACTTGTGAGACAAAGAGCCGAAAAGGCCACCTTCGTGACACTACTTCGCCGCGCCGGTTGATGTATGTTCGGTTGGACGCAAGATACGTTCAATCGAGCATACTTAGTTTGATATTATTATCTTCATTTTCGTATGTATAAGTCGATCGAGCGCATGGGCTTAGTAAGTGTGTTGTGAGATCCCCTATGGGGAGGGGCTAAAAGCCCTTTACCACGATGCTTTGCCGCGCCGGTTGACGTGTGTTCGGATTGGATGTAAGATGCGTTCAATCGGGCATACTCGGTTGATATGATTGGTTCTATTCTTGCATGTGTGATATGACGCGCATGGGCTTAGCATGTTGGTCTAAAGGTCCTCTCTTTGAGAGATCAAGAGCCCCAAAAGGTCACCTTTACGGCAGTGCTTCGTCGCGCCCTTTTATTTTCTGTTTATGTATTGCATCAGGTCCGTGTCCGTTCGAACGCGTTCACGAACGCTTCGAACGCGCATGTGTTTTTTGCCTTATTATGTGTCAGGTCTCGTATCCGTTCGAACGCGTTAACAAACGCCATACGAACGTGAGCTTTCTGTCTCATCTCCGTTCGAACGCGTTTACGAACGCTACCCGAACGTGAGCATTCTGTTTCATTTCCGTTCGAACGCGTTTACGAACGCTACTCGAACGTGAGCATTCTGTTTCATTTCCGTTCGAACGCGTTTACGAACGCTACACGAACGCACACACACTGAACTGAGTCTGTCTTATTATATTCATGCATAATTGCCTATTAGTTGATCTTTCTATGCAAATGTGTCACAATTCGCATGCTTATGTCATGATAACATTTGAGCATTATTTCTTGCGGTATATCGGATGGAAACCCAGACGTAAATTCCGTAGCCGATTCCGAATGGACGGTAGTGCGGTCTGTACTTGGGCTACAATTCCACGTACCACTTGAAAAGTGCCCATATGTGTGCTTGTATGCTTACCATGTGTGCTTGTATGGTTAATATGTGCGCTTGTGTGTTTTCCTGAATGTGATATACAAGTAAAGTTGTATGCTAGTTGCTATCTTGATATATGTTTAGCATGCAAATTTAAATGTAAGATATATGTGAAATGCGTACATGAGTTTTATTTTACACATGAGAATTTAGAAGCATGATACTATTGGAAATAAGTGTTACTTAAGCTTAGTTAAATTATTACATGAATCCTTTCATTACAAGTGACATAAGTAAGGGACCATTCCGAACCCAACGGTTTGAGGTCTTCCCTTGCGAGGGGTGAGTGCGGCCTTAAATCTTTGTCCCGGTTCACACCGGGTGGCGACTCCATGTTATGTAATCCTTCCCAACTAGGCCGCGAGCCTAGGAACGGCGTCGCCCAGATTCCTGTGTCCCACAATAATGCAATAATAATTATAAGGTGTGATATTACAATCTACCCACCTTACAAAAATTTCGTCCTCGAAATTTTTCAATCCTCAAATAGCTCTGGGAATTTCTCCCTCATATACTGTTCCACTTCCCAAGTCGCTTCCTAAATGTGATTATTAGACCACTTGACCTTTACAAGAGAAACACGTCTGGATCTCAACTCTTGAACATTTCGATCTATGATCTTCACAAGCTTTTCTTCATGTGTCAGATTCTCGCTCAACTCCACTAGTTGACTCTCCAAGATGTGAGAAGGGTCTGGTACATATTTCTTCAGCACGGATATATGAAATACTTTATGAATTCTTTCCAAAATCTCAAAATGACTATATAGCGCGGTGCCAACTTTCCCTTCCAACCAAATCTCAGTACTCTCTTTCAATGAGAAACTTTCAAGAAGACTTTATCCCCCACTTGGAATTCGAGGTCTTTTCTCCTTTTGTCGGCATAACTCTTTTTTCAAGTCCGTACCTCTAATAATCTAGCTCGGATCAGTCTGATCCTCTCATATGTCATAACAACCAAGTCCGTGTTGGGGTAAGCGCAGCGGAAGACGCGGTGGAAGGCAAAAATGGTTTTTTTAAACATTTTAAAATTTTTCCGAGTGAATTATTTAATATCAAATATTATTAATTCACTCAAAGTAGTTTAAATATATTATTTATTAATAATTAATAACATAATATAGTTCGTTACACGATGAATTATTTTACGAAAATATTTTTCGACAAATACTACGCGTAACGGGCAAATGGTCAAATTGGTTGACCAATCGCTGAGTCGGGCCAACCCGGTCACTCGGGCAATGATCGGTAAACTCTTGGGCTGTCTGTACAATGCCGAGTTTGCTGGTTTCACAGCTGTGATGCAGCTAGGGGTGGGCAACGGATCGGATCGAATCAGATCGGATCTGATTCTTTTATCCGATCGAGTTGAGAATAATGGGTGTGACGGATTTCGGATCGGATCAGATTTTATCCGATCCGATCCGATCCGATCGGTTTTTTTTTTAATTGATATGTAAATTGACGTCGTTTTTGAGTGTGAGAAACGACGTCGTTTTGCCTAATTGCTTTACTTCACATCTTCATTACTTCTTCGTCATTCAGTCTTAACTCTTAAGTCTTTATTCTTCATCTTCTTCTTCGATCTTCACTTGGTCTTGAATCACTTCACTCTTCGTCTTCGATCTTCAGTTCGCCGTCGCCGTCGTCCGTCGAACAACTCAGAGAAAGTAAGTTCCCCCAAGTCTCAGCCTCTCTCCCTTGTCTCTGTCTTTTGGTCATTTTCCTTTAATTCAGCTCCTGCATTTCTTTTCAAAACCCTAGATTTCAAATCTAGGGTTTTGTTTGTTTTTCCATTTGTTGGTTAATGTTCGATCACGAATGTAATCGTCTAATCGACACCCTTCGACCTTCATAGTTATTTTAGGTTAAGCTTTTATTTAATGTTTCGCAACAGTAAGGCACTTTACAAAAAAAAACTCGAGAACAAATTTGAACATGATTAATGTTTGATCACGAATGTAATCGTTTAATTGACACATTTCTAGTTATTCAATTTTAAGATTTGGGAATCTGCCTACAAATCTGGAACATTTTTATCAATGTTTTGCACACCAGTAAGGCACTTTACAGCTCATTGTAAAAATTGAAAACAAGTGATGTTTCCTCTTATCATCTCTCTTATGAGAATATCTAGGGTGAAAATTCGTCAAGTTGAATCAAATTGAAGCTTAGTAGTGTTTTATTGGAAATTTGTTGTGGTATATTGACTTCATCAGAGTTGTGTAAAGTCATGCTGTCTGCTTTGTGCCGAATTTAAAGTCATGCTGTCTGATTTTGGTGAAGCAATATTGAAAATGTAGTGACTGATAATTAAGTTACAGAAAAAAGCTCCAGTAAATATATAATGAGGTATTATCTGCTGTACATATGTCCAGACTAGAAGTGCTTCTCTTTGCTTCACATATGCCCTTAAGTTACATTCACCTGATTGTGATAATAAATAAATAAAACAGTCATTTTAGTCACTAATGATTTTGATAAAATTTCAGTAGTTATGTGTCCATTAAGCATGCCTTAGAATATCTGAATATTATCTAAATGTCATGTTAATTTTCTAGGCATTCATGCATTTATTAATTCCTCACGTACAATTGCTTTTAAGAGAGGAGCATTCTGTCCATGGCTAAAGTTTTTGTTAATTGATGATATCTAGGATTATGTTGTCTATGTATCAGATTTTCACTCAATTTATATAGCTTTTATTTAGTACTTGATATATTCATCACTTTTTGGAATGGTGACTGAATATTCAATGTTAAGCTATTGGATGAAATGTATACCTAAGAATATTCTAACGTTAAGTCAGACTTCACTTGGACTTATCAAGACAAATGGATTTAGTTAATAACCATTTATCTTATCAGAAGTATTATGACAAGTCCTGCCATGAAAAAATAGGACTATGTTAATATGTGTGGCTAATATATTGGGAAAATTTATCATGTCTAAATTCTAATTGTCTATTTTATTTTTGTTGTAGATGAGTGGGTTTGAAAGCTCACCCTACAGTAGTGGGTCGGAATCAGATTCATTTGATGTATAATTAAGAGAACCAAGGAAACAGAAGAGAAAATTTCCCTCAAACTCCGAGAGACCGCCATTGTCAAAAAAACATGATTCATCGCCATCAATCACATTAGTAGCAAATAAAATAAGAAATAAAAGATCTGAAGTGTGGAAAGTTTTCCGCATGTGTGAAGATAATCAAGATAGAGCTGAATGTATGTATTGTCAGAAGACTTATGCTTGTGGTTCGAAGGATCGGTCAACAACCAACTTGAAGAGGCATATGGAGGCCTGCAAATCATATCTGGCTTATTGTGAAGCACAAGTGTTTTGGTTGGGGTTGGTGGTGAAGAGGGAGGCACAAGTGGAAATCTCTCCGTGAGAGATGGTCATTTCAATCAAGCAGCATGTCGGAAAGCAACTATGAAGATGATCATTGTTGACGAGCTACCATTTAGCTTTATAGAGAAATAGGGTTTTCGACATTTCTGTAGTGTTGATGTCCCTCGTTTTGATGTCTCATCTCGTAGGACTATAACGAGGGATATCCTACAGTTGTTTACTGATGAAAAAGTGATGTTGAAGAGTATTTTATCTGCGGGTTATCAGAGAGTTAGTTTGACCACCGACATATGGACGTCAATTCAAAATATTAATTACATGGTTATCACTGGATATTTTATAGACAATGATTGGCAGTGCATCGGCGAATCCTTAGCTTCTGTCCAATTAACAATCACAAATGAGACACTATCGGAAGGTTAATAGAGTCTTGTTTACAGCATTGGGGTATTGAGAGAATTTTTACTATAACTGTGGATAACGCCAGTGCCAATGCCGTAGCCATCCAACAGTTGGTGAGGAAGATGAAGACATGGAGGGGAGATGCATTGGTGCTTAATGGAGAGTATGTGCATATGCGGTGTTGTGCTCACATATTAAACTTAGTTGTGTCTGATGGTTTGAAACAAATGGATGACAACATTATAGCAATTCGAAATGCTGTTAAGTATGTGAGATCTTCTCCATCAAGATTGGAAGCATTTAAATCGGCGGTAGCACGTGAGAAGATTGAGAGCAAGGGCAGTGTCATCTTAGATGTTCCTACTAGGTGGAATTCCACCTACTTAATGTTGAATGCTGCATTAGACTTTCAGAAGGCCTTTGATCTAATGATTGATGATGATGGTCACTATGCTCCATATCTTAGAGATGATGAAAATGGGAGCAAAAGGGTTGGGCCTCCTACAGATATAGATTGGGAGAAAGCTCAATACTTTGCTGATTTTTTGGAGATTTTTTATGATGCAACGAATATGTTCAGTGCCTCATCCACCGTCACATCTTGTTTCACCTACAATGAGATTTGCAAGATTCATACAAGTTTGAAAAATCTGGCGCGTAATGAACATCCTCTTTTGCATGACATGACATTATCTATGAAGATGAAGTTTGATAAATATTGGGAGACCACTGCCAAAATCAATAAATTATTGATTGTGAGTACTATTCTTGATCCACGACGGAAGATGACATTTGCCTCTGTTTGCTTTGATATACTTTTTGATAATGATGATGTGAAGATATAGGAAATGAGAAAGTCTTCTAGAGATTTATTGAAGAGATTATACGATATGTATAATGATTGGTATGGCACAAATGGGTTGTTTGTTGACAGTGATGGATCAAGGGCTGGGGGTGTAACTGGTGTTGGTGGAGATGGGTCTAGTGCTACACAATCTCAGCCATTTGTTAGACCGCGAGTACAAGATAGAGTGCGTAAGCGCAATACAAACGTGCAACCTGATGATCCATTTCAAGTTTTTCAGACTAGTCATGCAATGCATCAAAAGGATAGTACTGAGTAGGGGTGTTCACGGGTCGGGTCGGGTCGGGTTTTTTGATATTTTTTTGACCCGATCGGGTCGAGTCTTTCGACCCGCGACCCGAAATTTGAGAAGTTGACCCGCGCGGGTCTGGTCGGGTCGGGTCAAAAAAACTGCGGGTCGGGTCGGGTCAACATAATATGCGGTAAATATAATATATATATATATTTTTTTGATACAAATTACACAAGGTAGTCAATAGCCGAATTGGTGAAGTGTCTGGCTTGATATCCTCCTAATCAAAAGTTCGAATCCCACCATAAATGTTTTATTTAAAGATTAAAATTTTCAAAATTTTCAAAATCATATCACGAAAAATATATATATTCTAATTGTAATATTACTTGCTTTGGTTCGGGTCGGGTCAGACCCGATTTTTCTGCCCGAAACCCGTGACCCGATCCGATATTTCGGGTCGGGTTCGGGTTGACCCGAAAATGAAATTTAAAATTAATAAACCCGACCGGGTCGGGTCGGGTCATTGCGGGTCGGGTCGGGTCGCGGGTTGACCCGACCCTATGAACACCCATAGTACTGAGGTTGAAATCTATTTAATGGAACCCTATGAGATTAGTCGTGACCCTAGCTTTAGTGTTCTGATGTGGTGGAAAACAAATACCGGTAAGTATCCAATTTTGGCTAGGATTGCTCGTGATATTTTTGCAATGCCGGTATCAACTGTGGCATCTGAATCAGCATTTAGTATGGGCGGTCGTGTTCTTGACAGTTTTCGTAGCTCATTAACTCCTGTTATGGTCGAGGCTCTAATATGCACTCAAAATTGGATACGGAATAGGCTTACAATTGACAAAACCAATGAAGTGGAAGCAATGTTATTGGAGGCAGAGTACTACGAAAAACTTGAGGAAGGTAAAAACAAAATTATTAATTACTTAATTAGTTTTTTAATTTTTATAATGAATACCATTAAATGCAAACTTACTAACTGTGAATAATTTTTTATTTTATTTTATTTGAAGAATATCACAAGACACAAGTTACAATCTGAATCACAATCACCGGATCATGTCGTTGGCAACAGAGTTTGAGGCGAATTATCATTGAAGGTACAATTTTGACAAAGTTATGTTTTTCTTTGATTTTGAATAAACATTTACTAGCTTAAAAAATAGGGGAACTTAAAGAAGTATTGAAGTAAGACCTTAGTAGCAAAGAAACAGTTTGTTCATTTATTAATTTCCATCTTTTGCAGGCTTGATGTTGTTGTGCTGCTGCCGTGCTGGAAGTGGAAGGACACCGGGGATACTGGATAGTATTGTGGATTGATATTGTGGTCATGTTGGTTGTGTTGTGTGTACTGTCACTACTGTTTAGTGAAAATTTTGGCTTTTGTAGTTTTGTTGATCTTGACATCTTGTGGTCTTGTTAACTACTATTTTATTTTTCTTCATCTTGTGGTCATGTTGTATTGTTGTTATTGTTATTGTTGTGTTTACTGTCAAAACCATATTATGCTGGCAGTTTGTGTGGTCATGTTGTTAAATGTTATTGTTATATTTTGTTCATCCTGCATTCTGTCTGTGACTTCATCTTACATTCTGTCTGTGTAGTACCGATTCGGATCGGATCAGATCGGATTGATCCGATTCGATCCGATAATTATCGGATCGAATCAGATCGAGTTCGATTAGCTGATCCGATCCGATCGAATCATAAATTTCAACGAATTTCGGATCGGATCGAATTCGGATTCGGTTCGATCCGATCCGAATTCGATAATGCCCATGCCTAGATGCAGCTAGCCCGTTTCGACGTGAATTTCATCGTTTTCTCGCATTTTCGCCCCAGAACAATTTTCGGAATCAATCCAACACCCAATACACATCCAAAATCATCCAAATAACATATTTTTACATGAAAAATATTATGTTTTAACACTTAAAACCATATCCGATTCATTTTAATTTTGTCCATTTTTCATGCATAAATTTATTTGTTCACAAATTTATCCAATTAATTTTACACCAAATTTAATCACCACAATATAAAGCTTCAAGAACAATTCCAGGCAATGTTTGAGTGACAACATCACTCTAGAATGGCAATTAAAATTTTGAGATTAATTCCCTAATTAATCTTAATGCACATGCTTTTAAAGAAAACTATTAAGGTTATATAAACAATCAACACCAAGTTTTTTTACATCACATATCCAAGATACATATATTATTAAGACATACATATATTATTAGACATGCAAAACACATATCCAATATATATTTTCATGCTCAAGAAACAAAAACTAAGAAATTAGAAATTGGAAACTTTTATTACCTTAATTCCAAGCTTCAATTTTCTTAATTTCTTCTCCTTTGGTGTTAATCAAATTGTTTAGAACCTTAATCTCTATTTTCTTTTGGTTTCTCAGCACATGAAAGTGGCTAAAACCTTGCAAAATGGAAACAAGTTCCATTTATATATTTTTCATCCATTTTCGAAAATTGGAGTATTTTTTTTAACCAAAAATAACAAATTATTATGGCTAAGATTTTACCACCAATTTGATCTTATCTAAATGAGATATTTATTTTGATATTTTTGTTAATAAATTTTCATGGAATAGCCAATTAAAATTGGCCATTAAAATAAGAATATTTCATGTAATTTTCTTAATCCAAAATAAATTAATTAACAAATTAATTTATTTATTTTATCTTATTAACAAAAAGACAAAATAAAAATATGGAAAAAAGATTCCAAGAATATTCTTCCATTTTATCATTATTAATAATTAATTAACAATTAATTAATTAATGATAATAATAAAATAAGTGTCAAAATCTAATTAGTCAATAATGTGTATCTAATCAAAATTATGTATTGTATACAAATACACATTATTTAATACGCATGTGTAAATTATGAATAATATGAATTATCCATGATTAATTGTCCAAGTGCTTAACGAATACACTTTATATTGTGAGACTCTCTAAGTTAAAGTTTATTTGTCACATAAACCATTTCCATGTCCGTAATTCGTCCACTCACAAATTACGACCACAAATAATCAAGTTGAACCATCCAAGTCGAAGTCATTGCATATATATAATCCCTTTGTCATAAGTTATCTGAATTATTCTGGAGATATAGATTAAACGTCAAATCTCCGCTATGAACAATTCATGTGTCGCGACATATTTATGATTCTTAATAAATATTCGGAACTCGTTTCCGGATCATACATCGGCCAAGGATTTCAAAGAATCACAAATTGGATACCTAAATCTCGTACACGGGACTGACAGATCCTTTATGGATACATCACATGATATCATGAGTATCAGTCCATACCCAACGAACATGCGGAGGTCTGATCTTAAAAGATCGTTGACGTGACTACCATCAAAGTATGAAGGATATCTCACATATCAACAGTGGTATCACAAGTCAAATGAGCTAATATGTTATTCAACTCGTAAAGATTCCTATTGACGTTGGTGTACCATCTATTAGGAATTTTCGAATGAGTCATTCAGTATTTATCCAATAAATACCTACGTGTTTATATGAGTCTTCCAAGACTCATGATTTTATGAGATAAACCATTAGAACAGTTCTAATATACAACACGTACCGGTCTCACAGGTTTACTAACTGACCAGGTATGTAAACCTTGACTAGGAACAATTTAAGAATGAATTATATTGTGACAATTCTCAGTAACAATTGCAGCGCTTTTGCAATTACGTCACAACTATTCATTCTAAGGTCTTTTACGCATTTACCATATAGAAGATTATATTAATGAAAATTACTAAATTATATTCACAATAAAACAAAAATATACATTGTATTTACAATAAATACAACAAAATTTGGCACGCAAAGCACCAACTCTAACAGTTTTAACCATGAATTTGTCTATCTCAAACCTCGCCCCAACAAATTGGAGTCATACATCTCTTCCCATACAAAGCCTCAAATGGAGTCATGTCGATACTACACTGAAAGCTATTGTTGTAGGCAAACTCTATCAGATGTAAATGCACATCTCAACTTCCAATAAATGTCAATACACACGATCTCAGCAAATCTTCTAACATCTGAATTGTCCGCTCTAACTGTCTGTTGGTCTGTGGGTGGAATGTAGTGCTCATAGAAATCTTCGACCCCAAATACTTCTGGAAACTCTGCCAAAAACGAGAAGTAAATATGGCATCTCTATCTGATACACTCGATAGTGATACACCATATAACCGTACAATATGCTCCACATATAATTTCATTAGTCTATATGGTCCCCATGTAACTCGAATCGACAGAAAATATACATATTTAGACAATCGATCCACTATTACCCAAATTGTATCATAACGCTTCTGTGACCTCGGCAGCCTTACTATAAAATCCATCGTAATGTTTTCCTATGGCCACTCAAGTATAGGTAGAGACTGGAGTAATCCGACTGGATGTTGATGTTCTACCTTAACCTGCTGACAAACCAAACACCGGAAAATAAACTATGAAATCTCTCTCTTCATTCCCGGCCATCAATATGTCTTCTTCATATTTTGATACATCTTAATGCTCCCAAGATGCATATTATAAGGAGCATCGTGAGCCTCATCCAAGATCTCCTGCTTAAGCGTTCCCAAATGAGGTACCACAACTCTATCGCCAAAAAGTAATACATTTTCTAAACTCAATCTGAAGGCAGTAGTCTCATTCTTTGCAATCTCCGCTCTCCATTTTCCACATTGATCATCCTCGCCCTATGCTGTTTTGATTCTATCTAACAGTGTAGGTCGGACTTTCATATGGGCAAGAAGACCTCCACTGCCGGACATCTCGAAAGTCAAATGTAACGCTGCCAACTCCTCGAACATCCTCTGTCTAGCTCTTAAAAACTATAATTTACCGACATTCTTCCTACTCAGTGCATCATCAACAACATTGGCCTTTCCTGGATGATAATTCATAGTACAATCATAGTCACTTAGGAACTCCAATCATCTGCCTCAAATTCAACTCTTTCTGAGTGGGAAGATATTTCAGACTCTTATAATCAATAAAAATCTCACACTTGACACCATATAAATAATGTCTCCAAAATTTTTAGAGCATGCACAGTCGTCGTCATCTCTAGATCATGGGTGGAATAATCCTTCTCATGAGTCTTCAACTATCTCGAGGCATAAGCAATCATTCTCTCAGGCTGCATCAGTACACATTCTAACCCTTGATGTGACACATCAGTATAAACCACATATCCATTAAGTCCAGATAGTAGAGTAAGTACCGGTGCAATAGTTAATTTCTTATTCAGGGTTTGGATGCTCATCTCACAATCATCGGTCCATACAAACGGTACATTCCTTCTCGTCAGCTGAGTCATTGGTGCAGCAATAATAGAGAAATCCCTAATGAAGTGACGATAATAGCCTATTAATCCCAGAAAACTCCGAATCTCTGTCACCGTTCTCAGATTTTCTCAATCTCAGAATTGTTTGACCTTTATGGATCTATAAAAATACCATTTCCTGAGATATGTGCCCCAAAAATACCATTTTATCCAGCCTGGTCCTCACATTGCACAAGAACTACTTCGGTTCCATGATGAAAAATCTGTCCACAAAACAGATCCAATAATTTCTCGGTATTGTCAATTATCTCAAGATGTTTTTTACCACGCGTGTCACAACATACAAGCCAGTTGTCATGTCTTCTAAAGAAAAAGGCTTCATCTTGGGTTCCTGCTCAGACAACAGCTGTAAAGAGCTTTAAGCAATTTACGCAGAATCCACCACCTTAAAATTCCCACTACTGAAAAGAGGATTTTGCAGGTCTCTCACATCTCTGCTTTACATCTTGTCACCATGACAATTATTATCCTTGCCGTTCAAGCATGGATATTGTGGAAGTTGTTTCTTCATGAAGAAATTGTCATTATCTCTCCTTATAAAGAGATGTATGAGTTCTTAATGAATATTCAAAATTCTTCTATGACATCCTCTTCTGTCAATCTTAGCTCATGTTTGCAGTCTGCCAGAGCTAAGGAGATATATCAAAAGCTTTACAAATGGCCAGTCACTGATCGAGCAGTTATTGATTCCAAATATGTTCAAGACATTTGGAAGGATATTTACAATTGCCTTTATGCAACTCCATCTGCCCCTTGCCCAGAGAGATTGCAATAGATATTGTGGAAAAAGTTCCTACAAACTTCAAGAGATGGTGTTTCATTCTTATAAGCATTTGGGATGGAAAAACATATGGTTTGATCCAATACAGAAATAATTATACAATTGTTCAATGTGGATATCACAAATATCATTCCACAGATTTCATCAACAATTGTGATTTCTTCAACCATTGCAAATGGAGTCTTGGCACTTTGTTTTAACTTGGTTTATTAAATGGATTTATTCTTGGGCCAAGTCCAATCCAACCCAATGATTCTTGTATCTCAGAAGCCAACCTTTGTGAGCTTCATCTCTTCGTCAATAATATTTTACATCGATGGTATAAACGTCACAAAAGTATTTCTGTCTGGATTGAAACCATTACTCCAGAATGGAATGATGATTATTCATTCATTTTCCACCTAATCCATCTGATTAGAATCATACCATCACACTAGCTCACTGATTGGAGACTCATCAATTGGCCATCAAGACCAAAACTTAGAACTTATTACGGATATGATGATATTTTTCCAAAAGAGATTATTTTCTGTCATACATGTGATCTCAGAGCTCTCTCTGAAAACTCAGTCCGTCGAAGTCTAGAAAGTAATATGACTGATAGAGCCTGTCAACTCTTTACTACTATTGAAGAGTCATCAAGATGTGTCATCGAGGGTTACAATAAAGTCAAATTCCCTCACAGTCTCCAATCTCAAATCATCCGCGGTTACATTCCCATGTCTCCATGTGCCAAAGGTCAACGAGAAGATCATCAATACGAAGATGACCTTGTTCTTGCCCTACAACCAAGTTGTTATATCCCTTAAGGTGACTTTAATTATTATATTGTGTTGTTTTGTTGGCATTATTGCATTTGTTTGCTTATACATGAGTGTCAACAAAATATTCTTTCTCCCTACTCGAAAGCCAAAGTTCTAAATATGATTTCGATCTACTTGCACCATATGTGCAACTACATGAATAACAATGAAGGTAGCTGTCGAAACTATTGGAAGTATAGGTCTAGAACCCTCGTTACCCTCAACAATCGGCGGAACACCAGATAAAGCTATATTCATTCCACGATCTACCAGCTAAGTGTGATGTCTCTCTATATTAATACTTGATATTCTAACGCATCGTCAAAATATCCATCTCCAATGTTGAGTACTAGTACCACTGCCACGTCCAGATATTTTCCTACGAATTCAAAACTACCCATTTTAATACCCTCATCTAATGCAATATGTCTATAGAACCTAAAACCCTAGGCTTTGATATCAAATTTGTCACGATCCCCTCCATAGAGCGAGCCCAACCCTAGAAAGGGGTTCACAGACTTCTTTAGTTCGAGCATTCTATATGTCATACAAATCAAACAAATATGCACAAATAATACATCTTAAATTATAAATTTAGCAAATCTCTGAATATCTCTCCAATATTATGGTTTACAACACCAGTGTAGAGAACAGAACCTGGGCGACGCAGTTCTAGGCTCGCGGCCTAGTTGGGAAGTATGAAATAACATGGAGTCGCCACCCGGTGTGAACCGGGACAAAGATTTAAGGCCGCACTCACCCCTCGCAAGGGAAGACCTCAAATCGTTGGGTTCGGAATGGTCCCTTACTTATGTCACTTGTGATGATATGATTTGTGCAATTAATCAACCGAGTCTACTCAATAATAATGCTCAAGGGTACTTAGATCTAACATGCTTTCATCCAAATAACTCCACGCAATTTAACGCAACGAGCATATTGAACCATTAAATTAACATGTATAAACCATTATCCAAACACATCATAAACTAATAACATGCATAAAGAATAACCTAAATATGCTTTAACAAATAACAAACTAAATTAAATCATGCTTCAAATAATAAACGAATAACCTAAAGACTACATCATGCTCAAATACAAATTTTGGATGAGACGAGATACGTGTATCTTAAGTGGTACGTGGCATTGTATCCCGAGTGCAAACCATACTACCGTCCATTCGGAATCGGCTATGGAATTTACGTCCGGGTTTCCATCCGATATACCACAAAAGGGGAACACATATTCCGCTCATCCAACAATCACATCATGCTTCAAACGACTCTCATGCAATAATATTTTAAAATAACTAAAATAAAACAAAAGAGGATAAGTAAAAAGGGTGCCCTCAGGTCTAACCTCTTTTGTCGTCCAAGAAAGAGCGTTACACGTCTGTCGGAAGGGTGATTGATCCGATACTTTTCTGATTCGTTAACTCAATGTCTTTCCTCGCTGTTTCGGTGTTCGGGTTATTGCTTTCACTTCGTTTCACTGTTGTTTTAAGGGTATCTTCTGCTCACTGCTTTGGTTAGTTCGGTGACTGTTTCCCGGGGTTTAAATGGGACTGTTTGTGCAGTTTCTTTTGGGTGTGTTGAAGGCAGTTTACTGGGCAGTTTCCGGGCTATTTCAGGGGACGATATGGGGGCAGTTTTGGGTTGTTTTAGGGCTGTTTTTGTCTCGGTTTACTGGTTGTGTTCTGGACAGTGGACTGAGTGCAATTTTGGGGACTGATTCAGTGCTAATAAGGGCCGTGTGGTGCGTGAGGATATGTTTAAGGGTGATGGTGTTTGCTTGTCGTGAATGTGTATGTGGCGTGGAGGGCTGGTCCGTGGCTTAAGTTGCTTGAGGGGTGTAGGTGCGTGGGCAGTGGCTGCAAGTTGATGGGGCTGGTCAGCGTGGGCTGACTTGAAGGCGTTGAGGGGGCAGCGAATTGAAGCAATGGCTATGTGGCGTGAAGCAATCTTGCTACGTGGCTAGTGGGCTGTGCATGAGAAGGCTAAGTGGGTGGCTGAAGGCTGTGACGAGTTCGTGAATATGGGGGTGGCGTTGAAGGGCGAGAAGATGAGGGCTGATGAATAGGGTTTGAGGCTGTTTATGGTCAATGAATAGTGAGTTGGGCGAACATGTGGCTGCTGAGTTAGGGGCTTATCTTGGCAGTGTGTGCATGCGTTGAAAGTACAAAGGGGTGAGTGTCGTATGTTGAGTGGTTAAGGCAGTGTGGCGTGATGAAGGCTAGAGGGAGTGGGGGCTCGTCGAGAGTCATTAGGGGTTATTTGTTTTGCGTCGGTGGAGTTCCATGTAGGGTTGATGATTGTTGTTTGATGAGAATGGGTGTTAAGGTTGTAGTCGGTTAGTGGGCAGCTAGGGTTCAGTGGCTTTTGTTTGAACGTGAAGAGGGGTTGCTGGTCTTTTGTTTATTGGGTTTGTAGATTTGTGAGTGGCTATACCGAGTGATCCTGCGTGAGTGTGGGGGGTTGTTTAAGGGAAAGGGCTGATAGCTTTTTAGGGTTTCATTGCTTGGTTTTTTTGTTGTTGCCGTGGAGATCAGAAGGTGAGAGAGAGGTTAGAGATGATGTCTTTTGAGGGCAGAGGGTTTGAGCACTTAGGGTTTATTTTTTTTGTGAGGGCAGGACCTGAGGTGTTTAGAGATTCTGTTTCATTTTTTTCTGGCCGAGAAGATGAGATGAAAGAGGTGCTGTGAGTGAATTGCCGATTTGTGAGAGAGCTCGTGAATGGTTAGGTTTTTTTGTTTGTTGTTCGGCTGGACTGGTTGGCAGAGGAGTTGTGTCGTCGGTTAGAGTGGGAGAGAGTCGAGGGACCATTAGGGTTTGTTGTTTATATAGTGGGGGGATCAATTAGGGTTTGCATGGCTTAATTTAGGAAATAAATCAATTAAAATTATGTGTATTTGATTGGAATATTTTAGGCAATAATATCTTTATTTTTGGTGATTGATTTGTTTAATTAGGTGAGTGATTTATTAAATTAGGAATTAAATTGGTTTTAGTTTAATTGGATTTTAATTAGCTATGTAATTTAATTTCAATTTAGTTATTTAATTTAATTTCAATTTAGTTATTTAATTTAATTTCAATTTAGTTATTTAATTTAATTTTAATTATCTTTAATTCAATTTAATTTGTGAGATGTGTTTTAAATGTTTTAATTATTTAATTTGTGAGATGTGATTTAATGTGTTTGGTGTGTTTTTAAAATAGATGTCCAACAAGCGAACCCGAAGCGAAACAAGCGAGTTAAATCTGACAAAAATGCTAATTTCCAACTTTACCCTTCCAACGTCTGTTTCCCGCGGCTTTCACAACTAAAGAGGTAGTGTCTCCATACGAGACTCATCATCGGGCTTATATGCAAAAATGCAGTGCCTACAACCAGTCTTAAAAATATGAAAAAGATGAATTAAATGTCTGGACCCAACCCAAAAAATCGACTGTGGCACGTAGATCAAATTCCAATATTGCTACTACTATGCTGGCGAAATACTTGGGATGTTTGGGAAAAGGGGGGTGAGCTTAAGGAGCTCAATAAGTAAAGAACTCATACTCTCAACATAACCTTACCAACAAAATAAGGATATATATATATATATATATAATATGAAAATAACATATACTATAATATCATCTTAAGTAACCATCCCATAACAATACAAACATCCATCAAACATGGTTGTTAATCTGGGTCCGGTATAATAGTGAATTGAAACCAATGAGACAGTACTTCATCACAACTCGCAAGGTTTCCCACAATAACAACTCGCATATATGTGCAAGTGGGTTGAAACCAATAGGAGAGTACTTCATCACAACTCCCAAGGTTTTCCACCATAGCATCTCGCAAAATATCTCATCATTTTTTATCTCATATTCGGTCACTATTATACAAAACCCAACAGCATAACATAACAACACACATCATCCAATACAATCACATCTCATATTCAATTCATCAATCTCATCTCAACAATCATGAATTTATATTTCTCATAGTTTCAATATCTAAATATATATACACACACCAATATATATATAGACTTTCACAACAACCATCAATCAACAAATAATTATATTAAGGAAATCATCGTGCATTGTACTTACTTCTATCCACATAAAAGTCCTTAATATGTCTATATCCTTGCTAAGAATCTGAAAAATATAAAATTATGATCAGACCCTTCAATTTTTCCAAAATTATGATTTTACTCCTAAATTTTCTAAATTTCCATTTTAGCCCATAAATTTTCCTACTATGTCCATATAGTCCTAAATATCTCAATATTACTTATTAATCCCTGAAAACCAGAATTTATAGATTTACCCTCCTAAACATGCAAATATACAATTAAGTCCAAAACTTTCAAATTCTAATATTTACACCCCAAAACGGTAATAATCACGTATCGAGCTCCAAAGATCTCCAAATCTCACAAAGAAGGAGCCGCTGGTCAACAAACGTCTCAAGGATTTCGGTGATAGTGGTGGTGAGGGCTGTTTTCGAAAACTAAGACTCTCACCCATTGTACTTAGGCATTGTTGCATCCATTGATGACAATATGGAACATCTGACTATTTAGTGATTATAATCCATTGATTGCAATGTTGTTTGAGTTGCTAAAGCCTATTGTGGTGGCACCACTACAGCCATTACAGTGGCTTAATTGTTTACAAGCCCACAAGCCTGCGCCTTGGCCATCAAGAACGCCATCATTAATGGAAACCCCATTAACATTATCAAAGAAAAGCCAGTTTTCGACATTTCCAATGACATGATAATCGGCCGGAGCCACCAGAGTCTCATCAATACGTATGGTAATATCATTATCCTTACATTGGTCTTTAAACACAATATTGTGTAGAAAATACATCTCATGTGGTACGTAAATGGTTGCAGCCACAAGTTTTAGCCCATGCAGCAAGAAAGGCTTGAGTTGAGTCGGTAATCCCATCGAGTTTGGCTCCCAAGCTGAGCACATTGTAAGTAACTGAAATTGCTAGAGATGACCGAAAGAATAGGATCAACAGAAGTAATAATAAATGAGTATTTAAGCAAAGTTGTTGATTTTGCCATTGGGTTCAAAACTAATTAATTTGGTGATAGAAATGAGAGAAATAGATTATAGAAGTTGAGTAGTTGAAGGTGTAATGGTTAGGGGTGGTTGGGAGTCTTTGTTTGGATGTAATGATTTGGAGACAAACAAACAAGTTTTGGTGGAGATAATAAGGTAGGGTTAGTTATGTTTGATTAATAATGCAATAACAATTATGGGTTGTGATATTACACATACACAGTGAGCCATTTAAATTTTTGTATTTTTGTATTTTTTATTCTCTCTATGTATTTATAATTCATTCATACCTAAGGTTGGGGCATAAGCCACAGGATATGTATAACTCGGATTGGGTTGAGATGGAGACGAAGGTTTTGTCCGCTATTTGGTTCATGTTATAGATCAAAATGGAGAGCCAGTTCATGTCGAATTCACTAACCAAACGGTAAAAAAAAAAAAAAAAAAAAATAAGAATAATGATACTTGCACATCATCAATATTTTTTTTTTGAATCGTTGGAAATTTCATTATCAAACCTCTCATTTCGGACTTAAACGGAACATATAAAATCTTCGACTATCTCAGATTTTTACAAGAAATATAATCCCTGAATTCAAATTCAGAATTTCAATATAAGATCTTAAATCATATACTACCAACTGCAAATCATGAACACTCTGAACACAGAAACGATCATTTTTACCGTCATTTCTTGCTTGTAACTTTTGCTTTTGATTTAAAACAAAATGCAACTTTTGTTTTTTAATTTAAAATAATAATAAAAAAAAAAAAAAGACAGATTTTTGACAGTGACAGTTTTGGTGGGACCATGAGAGCAAATTCAGTTAACAATTTAAATTAAAAAGGTTAAAAAGACGACAAATAAAGATAGTGTTTTATATTAACAAGTCTCGACAATTACCCTAGGCATATATAAAACTACAGCAGAATTATCGTTTCTGTGTTCAATTAACAAATCAGCACCAATACAAAAAAAAAATCATCATTCAAAATCCATTACTCTCCAACTCATAAACTAGTCGTAAACAAAACCCTCCGCCTTCCAAAAATGCTCTCTCTCAATAAAGCTATTAGTCATATGAGGGAGTTTGTTATAACAATAGGGTTTTTGTTTAGTTTTTAAATATTAAAGGGTTTCGATTAGTCGTCCCTAATAGACGTGGCTTGGTGATGTAGGATTTATGATCTCACCTTGAGGTCCTGGATTTGAATTCAGGAAGTGCGTTTCTTGTAAGAGTCTGAGACAATCGGAAGTTTTACCTGCTCCGCTTAAATCCGGAAGGAGTGGTTTGGCGGTGAGATTTCTAACGATTTCAAAAAAAAAAAAAAATCGATTAGTTTATCAAACATGAGAGAGTTATGCTCATTTCCCCATAGGTCTTGAGTCGTCTGCATTCAGTCACCTTCATTGTTGTTTAAGTCAAAAGCAAGAGTTATGAGCAAGAAATTGACAGTAAAAATTATCGTTTCTATGTTGATGGTGTGTTGATGATGTGCAAGTATTATTATTGATATAGGATTTTTCTTTAAGTATCATATATGAATTTTATTTTATTTTAAAAATACAAATTCTATTCATAATTAGATTCCTCCTCATGATATTTTTTTATTATAAGAAAATAATATTTAAATTTTATTCAATCAATTAGGAGAACATGACGATGTTAGTCTCTATAGAAAAACTTACACCTAAATTTACTTTTTTATTCACCATATATTCGCGGAATCCATGATTTTGGTTTGACGGAATTGAAATTAAAAAATTAAAAAATGATTATGTTAGAACATAAAATCTGTAAAATTAAAGAAAAGAAAAATGAGCATAATCCTAATGTTTGACAAAACTAATTGGAACTCTCATGATATTTAAAAACTAAACAAAACCCTCCGCCTTCCAAAAATACTCTCTCTCAGTAAAGTTATTAGTCATATGAGGGAGTTTGTTATAACAGTAGAGTTTTTGTTTAGTTTTTAAATATTAAGGGGTTTCGATTAGTTGTCACCAATGAACGTGACTTGGTGGTGTAAGATTTATGATCTCACCTTAAGGTCCTGGATTTGAATTCAGGGAGTGTATTTCTTGTAAGAGTCTGGGACAGCCGGGAGTTTTACATGCTCCACTTAAACCCGAAAGGAGTGGTTTGACGGTGAGATTTCTAACGGTTTTAAAAAAAAAAAAAATTCGATTAGTTTATCAAACATCATAGAGTTATGCTCATTTCCCTGTAAATAAACGAAACATTGTGGGCTCATAATGAAAAGTCTAAATTGTATAAAATATACTAAAATTGTTTAAAATATCAGGATACCAAACTTTATATAACATAAGTAAGTAATTTTTCACTTAAATTCTAAATTTTTTCAAGTTTTTTTTTTAATACCCGACCACCCCATAATTACACTTAATTATGCCACTACTCACAAGCCACAACTGATAGTGTATTATACAATAAGATCAAACTTCATAATTTGATAATACATAAATTTCTTTTTGCCACCAAATTTCTTGGGGGATTCACATGATTCTAAATTCTACTTATCTAGCAACTTTTCAATGAGACAATCTAGCCACTTTAATTTTAGCAAATTCAAAAATTTCAACTTTAATCATTGTCATTAATAAATTGAGATAGATTTAACTTTTTGACTAATTTTAACTTTTAAAAGACCATAATACCTTTCAGAAAAAACATTTGACACTTAATAACAAATTAAATATTATAAAAAATGTACATGAAATAATAATACAAATAGATAATGTTAATTCATAAACATAAAACTTTCAAATAATTAAGAAGAAATTGTATTTTTTAATCTTGTTAAATAAAATATTTTTATTTTAACTTAAATATTTTTAAAATATACTTTGAAATACCACTTTTATTTTTAGTACTTAAAATATTATATATTAATACTTTATACTATATATTAATAATTTAATATTAAAATATATTAAATGTTGAAAATAAAATAGCAATTTGACAGTATTATTTGAAGTGAAATATGTAAGTTTATAAGAATAACACACTTTTGTTTTACAAGATAAAAAAAAAAAATCAAAGATCACTTGAGTAACTGCCTTAAACTGTAGGATTATTATTTGTTTTTCTAAATAAATATCAAAATTTATTGAAGAGCAAATATGTGAAGAGGCAAACTCTAAGATTAAATTTAGACGAGCGTTTAGCTATCATTTTCACAATTAAATTCAAATGGACTCAGAAAGCATCAACTAGCAAATATCATGAAACTTAAAAGGCATATCTAAAGGATTTGATATCTACCCCTAATATGAAATTACCTATAAATACTCAAACAATAATAATTATATCGGAGGGGAATTGGGTATTGACCAAATATTGCGGAATTTAAAAAAAAAATTGATTTTAAGTCATTTAGTTAGTAACTTTACCAATTAAACTTAGTTATAAGAATAACACACTTTTGTTTTACAAGATAAAAAAAAAAATTCAAGGATCACTTGAGTAACTGCCTTAAACTCTAGGATTATTATTTGTTTTTCTAAATAAATATCAAAATTTATTGAAGAGCAAATATGTGAAGAGGCAAACTCTAAGATTAAATTTAAAGGAGCGTTTAGCTATCATTTTCACAAATGAATTCAAATGGAGTCTGAAAGCATCAACTAGCAAATATCATGAAACTTAAAGGCATATCTAAAGGATTTGAGATCTACCCCTAATATGAAATTACCTATAAGTATTCAAACAATAATAATTATACCCGGGGTGAATTGGGTATTGATCAAATATTGCGGAATTTAAAAAAAAAATGATTTTAAGTCATTTAGTTAGTAGCTTTATCAATTAAGTTTAGTATTCAATTTCTACAATTGATTAATTCAACAATTAATTTCTAAATACAAGTTTCTAAACAATATGCATATATAAAATAAAACTTGTAAAAAATAAAAGGAGTAGAGATAGAGAAATTGACACCGAATTTATAGTGATTCGGCCAACTCTTTACCTACATCCACTCCCTCAAGCCACGCTAGAAGCTTTTCACTATGTAAATGTGATCGCACTTATTACACCGAGAGTTTTCCGTGGCTCACTCACAAACCAAAAGTTTTTCATGGCTCACCCCAAACCAAGAGTTTTCATAGGTTCACCTCAAACCTTTACACAAGAGTTTTATCACATAGGTTCACTCTTTAACCTTTTACAACCAAATCATTATTTTGAGTATACCCACTTAAAATGAGATTTCCAATACCACAAAGTGTTTAAGATATATAAAATTTACAACACAACTTGGGTACTCACAATAGATAAAGAATATTAAAGGTGCATGAGTTTCTAACCCAAGTATTTCAAGCCCTCTAAAATGATATGAAGATATATGTAGTGAGTAAGGGTGGCAACGGGCCGGGTCGGGCCCGGGCTTTGATAAGCCCGGTAAAAAAAAAGCTTGGGACCGGGAAAAGCTCGGCCCGGGCTCGGGCCCGAATTTAAAAAAAAAAAAATATACAAATATAAAATATATTCACACTATGCAAAGACATTTCACAAATAAATCACAAGTTTCATTGATAAATTAACAATTTAAATGGTACAAACAAATAAAAATGCTAAATAAATATATATATATATATATATATATGTTTTTTTTTTTTGGTTTTGGCCCGGCCCGGGCTTTTTTTGACCCCGGGCACGAGATTTTCTGCCATCCTTAGTAGTGAGCTTTAATTATGAAAAGAGTAATTGAATAAGAAGATTTATTTATTTCTTTATTTTTGCCTTAAAAGAAATGTTAGAATGTGTAAAAAAAACTTGAAAAAAATAAAATTGGGGCTCGATATATAGTGAAGGTAAAAACAGTCACAACTCTCTATCCTGAGACTGGTAGATCGATTTATAGGGACCAGTATGCCGGTCCTGTAATTTAAACGGCTATATGAATATGATCATTAAAGATTAAAGCACCCCAATCGGATTACTGATCGATATGGTGACCGATATGCCGTTAGCTAACCGGTATGGGGATCGATATACTCCGTCTCGGTTCTAGTACATATGCAAACTCCAGACTGACCGGTATGATAGACTAGTATAGAGTAGTCTGGTTCCAGAGAGCATGCAAAATTGCCCAAGACAGAACAGAGACACCGATATGCCGGTATCAGTGACCGATATGCTAGTCACAATACAGAAATACATGATTTGAAGATTTAAAAATATTTTGCACATAACCCTTACGTATCTATATGAATGTGTATAAATCTTATGAGCTTAGTGTACTTAAATTATTAACTCACTTACATTGAGAGCTTTAAGCTATAAGACTACACTAGATTTTCTTTATTAAGCTCTTAAATTTTCACATCCAAATGCTTCGACATCTTTTTGTAATGCTAGTGAATGCTCATCGAAGTCTCTAACATTTCATCAATAAAATCATTCATTAAGTGCAATGACGCTAACAAAATTAATACTCATTGATTGACTCCATGATTGTCTTGAGGGTTTTGAAGTTGAAACATGTAGGGGTGTGCGCGGATTAAGTTGTGTCGATTTCGAATATGAATATCGATCATTAATTTTTTTCGATTGTGGATATATATATATGGCACTTCAGAATGAGGAAGAGAGAGTTAGGATGTCTAACTTGTCATATGCTTCTTGTATTGGAAGCATAAT
>SKCR01052192.1:0-84406 GCA_019454045.1 Zanthoxylum bungeanum | reverse complement strand
AAATTAGCTTTTTTTTCCTATCACTGCACCGGCCTACGGCGGCTCTGCTCTGCCACTGCACCGCCTTATGGCAGCTAGCATGGGCTACTTCAACAGTGAATCAATACTTTGCCATAGCTATCATTAACATTCTAGAAGGGTATATTCTCACTTTAGGGCATACATCACTTGACTAAAGTACAGATTGGCCGGTGATCCCATCTTCGTTCCTCAGATCATCATATCGAGGAGGATGATATTGGTCAAATCTCCATCTGATCTCTTCAACCAGGTCGGGTTGCTAAGCATGGACCCATCAGACCGATTTTCACAAATACTCTAATGAACTTATATTCAACATTTATTCTTTAGGTCGGGTTGGTATCCTAACCTGCTTCGCCATCAGCAGGTTCTTCCATCGGGAGAACTGTTAGGGTTGGTGCTCTAAGAGCCAATTTCTCTTGTATTTCCCTATAAATACTTATGTAAATATTTTATTATGAATAAAATACACAGTTTCTTTAATATATATTCTTTTATTATATGATAAAGACGTACATAACCATAGAATGATTAGTTATGAAACTATTGCAAAACTGTCGCAATTGTCATTGAATTGTTTCATAATAATATCATTCTTAAACTGTTCATGGTCAAAGTTTACAATTGATTGGTCAGTAAGTAAACCCGCAGAGACTGGTACATGTCGTATATTGGAATATGTTAAGATCTATGTCCTAGAGCTTCATGTATTGTAAACATACTTGATTAATGTA
This sequence comes from Zanthoxylum bungeanum, assembly GCA_019454045.1. Lineage (NCBI taxonomy): Eukaryota > Viridiplantae > Streptophyta > Magnoliopsida > Sapindales > Rutaceae > Zanthoxylum > Zanthoxylum bungeanum. The sequence goes on along the minus strand of SKCR01052192.1, from coordinate 83,651 downwards.
ATAATAATAAATGCATTATTCATTTTATCAAAGTTGTTTGATTTATATCGCATATTGTCCAATTGCCTTGTTTACCTTGATTACTCTTGTACCTTCAGACTTAGTGTATGTTTGATGCACGAGAGGATTTAAGTCTGAAGTTAGTAATCTAAATAGTCCATAGAGAGCAAACAAAGAGGGTAATTTATTTGTGGTTTATGTTGGAGATTATCTAGGTCCCAAGGATCATAAATCAAGCATGAACATTTGTGAATACAATCGAGAAGTTTGAGCGACGCGGAGGCAACAAAAATGAAATCTTTCTGCCTTGGGGCTGCTCGGCAGTGAGCAGAATTCCCTTACTGGTTTCGGCCATTGGAGGTCATCTTCCAAGCTCCAAGCTTCGTCAAATGGTTCCCGGCTCATGGGTGGACTTCCCTATCACCTTCGCATGATCCCGGAGCGTGCTAGCACTCTCTATTTTGCCACAAAATCAAACACTTTGGCTTCCCATTTCCCTCTTGAAGACTCGGTAGTGAGCTGCCAAGAACAACAGAAAATACAGCCCCTTTAGGCGAGAAAAGAGAGAATGGAGAGAGAGAGAAGAGTTGTGTGTGTTATTTATATTTTTGGTAATTGATTTTACAAATCAAATACACAAAATTTGGTTTCAAAAGTCAAGGCAATTAATGCCCACAAATGCCAACCACACACATCACTCAATCACATCAATCAATCAATCCAATCAATTGTCACATCACTCAAAGTGACATGATTTGACGCTTGATGCGACTAGCGATTTGACGCTTGATTTGACTTGCGTGCCGCACTCGCATTCGAAATGCGAATGCGCTCGCAAATAATCTCGTGCTCGGTTCGCTAATTCCAAATTAACGAATTTTCCATTGCGTCGTAATTAAATGATTACGCCTAGCGAAATCACTATTCACGTCGCTAATGAATTAATTCTAAATTAATTCGTTCGCCCGAATTAAAATCTAATTTTAATTCCGCGTCGAAATCCAATTTCGTTTAATATATCGAATATATTAAACTATCGATTAATTCCAAATTAATCGTTATCTCTCTTTAAATGATATTTTATCCCAGATAAAATATCTCCGCAATTAATCCCGGATTAATTTTCTCTCTCATCTTATTAATCCCAGATTAATTAAAAGTGCGAGTCATACGTCATCGGTGAATCTTTAGGAAGAGACCCATGAGATCCCCGGATATGTTGGCAGTAAATTCGGTCGTCGGACTATCCGAACACGTAAGTACCTCGTACTACGTTTATACCGATTTACAAGACAAGGTTGGCCTCTAGCAAAGCGCCATGCCTACCCAATTCTCCGGAAATATCTTTACAGGAATAAAGGATCTATATCAGGCGTAGTATACGTAGTATTGCGTATTTCTGTCCAGTAGCGGATGATCACATGCGAGGCCTGGGGCTGGTACAGTGTCTGCCCCGTACGAAGCATATATCGGATTACGAGCAACTAGTCTATTTAATATCGGATAATCATGACCAAGTCATATTATCCCGACGGTTGCAACCTTATTTAGAGAGCCAGTTCTGTATCCCTGCGCGATCATCAACTCCATATGACTGGAGTGACACTTCCATCTTGACATCACACCCAACACACTACGATTCTCGATATACCCAGAATTGGCGTACACAGAAACCGGTTAAAGCCCTGGACGACCTCAACCAAAGTATATTGATTGTCGTATGCATTAGCGGTGCAAGTCTCAGGTTAAGACCAAATACACCTACCCTGATTTCGGACTTTCATAGACACATAGTAATACTACCAATGGAATTCCGAGGGGGTCTTATCCAGAGCGAACCTGTTTCCCGTACCATCGGTGAAACACAACCTCCTATTACACTTGCATGAGTATCCTATACCCAAATATATGAGAACTATGCCGTTGTGCCCTTACAACGCGCACAAGTGTAATACTAGTCTTTTACGCATTCATCGATGTCCAATCTCGATAATGCTCTGACTAGGGATATTTAATGATTTATCCTTCGTGGACTGATACTGTCTCATATCATTCTCAATCCAGGAACAAATCACATGGACCTCCTATTATTTATACATCTAGGTGATCTAATCACAAATGATAAGAGTGCAATCTCCTTTGTCACATAGTTAATTTATACAACAACACCGTGATCTGTAAAAATAGTGACGCTATGGGTCATAATTTTCCAACAATCTCCTACTTGGCCTATAGCCAGTCACTCGAGTGTCTGACACCCGAACTATGTACGGTTGGCTCAAACTGTTGAGAAAATGCTTTCGTCAGCGGATTTACATGATTATCATATTGATGCGATTTATTCGATCATCACATCACCACGATGTATGATCCGAACGAATCATATGAATATCAAAGTATGTATCTGGATCGTTGATGAGACCATTAATTCTTTAGCCTGTGCTCAAGCCTAGCTCAGCCGCTAACAGAATTATATCTAATCTATTTAGATTTATTATCGACCCAAATGGCTTCTATTGCCTCTTCATCTGCAGCAATAACCCGCATTTGTTGTTTATTCGGTAACAGTATCTTTCTTGGAAGATTTCCAGCTCACTGTACCATTATTCAAACTGTATAGTATTGTTTGCGATTTTTAGTCGTCTTTATCGGTTTAGGAAACTTGCAGTAGTGATCGCAGTCACTTCAAGTTCTCATTCTCCATAGTTTAAGACAACATCTTTAAATCTCTAAGATACTAACAGATGTTCTTAACTTCAATCCAGTGACTATCACTTGGATTGGCCTGTTTGTGAATCCATATGCTCAAAGCGTATGAGACACCAGGTCGCGTACATTTTTCAATGTACGAGTTCTCGGAGAGTTTTCAAAAGCCAAGCTTTCACCGATTGTTATTTTGGGAATATCATTTCCAAGAAATGACATGTGCGCTCCCACTAACCCTCTTATATACACAAGAATCATTTTCGTTTTGAATTAAATCATAAACTATTATGATCACATTAAAACAACAATTCCAAGAACCTAATGCTTGCTTAAATCCAAACATGGATCGAATAACCTGCAAACCTTGTTTGCTAGTTTTGGTACGACAAAACAGACAGGATGTTGTAACATCATCGGTGAATCTTTGGGAAGCGACACATGAGATCCCCAGATATGTTGGCAGTAAATTCGGTCGTCAGACTATCCGAACACGTAAGTACCTCGTACTATGTTTATACAGATTTACAAGACAAGGTTGGCCTCTAGCAAAGCGTCATGCCTACCCAATTCTCCGGAAATATCCTTACAGGAATAAAGGATCTGTATCAGGCGTAGTATTGCGTATTTCTGTCCAGTATCGGAGGATCACATGCGAGGCCTGGGGCTGGTACAGTATCTGCCCCGTACGAAGCATATATCGGATTACGAGCAACTAGTCTCTTTAATATCGGATAATCATGACCAAGTCATATTATCCCGACGGTTGCAACCTTATTTAGAGAGCCAGTTATGTATCCCTGCGTGATCATCAACTCCATATGACTGGAGTGACACTTCCGTCTGACATCACACCCAACACACTACGATTCTCGATATTCCCAGAATTGGCGTACACAGAAACCGGTTAAAGCCCTGGACGACCTCAACCAAAGTATATTGATTGTCGTATGCATTAGCGGTGCAAGTCTCAGGTTAAGACCAAATATACCTACCCTGATTTCGGACTTCCATAGACACATAGTCATACTACCAATGGAATTCCGAGGGGGTCTTATCCAGAGCGAAGCTGTTTCCCGTACCATCGGTGAAACACAACCTCCTATTACACTTACATGAGTATCCTATACCCAAATATATGAGAACTATACCACACACAAGTGTAATACTAGTCTTTTACGCCTTCATCGATGTTCAATCTTGATAATGCTCTGACTAGGGATATTTAATGATTTACCCTTCGTGGACTGATACTGTCTCATATCATTCTCAATCTAGGAACAAATCACAGGGACCTCTTATCATTTATACATCTAGGTGATCTAATCACAAATGATAAGAGTGCAATCTCCTTTGTCACATAGTTAATTTGTACAAAAACACCGTGATCTGTACAAATAGTGACGCTATGGGTCATAATTGTCCAACAGTTTATCTATAGTTGCAGTCCATTCTATACTTTTATGACGACCTTGATCCGAGTTCGTTCATGTAGTGACATAGGAATGTAGGCACCTTGTATGATGAGATCATATAGCACTGGACTCAGATAAATACGAATTTCTTTTATATCCGTTAACCGAAGAAATTTATTTTATCTAATAGATGGTCATATATGGATTCGATCTTAATCCTTAGTGTATTACGAACTCCTACATGACAGGTTATGTCTTTTGATTTACTATGGTAAGGTTGGTGTTGTATTCCCGGCTAATAACTACGTATTTTGGGGATATATTTGTGTGTGTGTAGCTGGGAACGTCTTACATAGATACATAATTCAACTCCTTCTTACGAGAAGTAGAAGAATATCTCTTTTAAGAGTTGATTCGAGACTTGAACAATTTGAGCGCTCAACTTTTCTATTACGAATAAAAGTTTTATATTCCTAATTATTATGAATTAATTGTTCATTATAGAATCAATGGTGCTTAAGAGACAATATTTAGAGGGTTTTAACGGATTTTTAACCCGACTCTATTTATGAGATATTCGTGAAGGGCTATATCTCTATGTAATGACTATATCGATTAACACCGAATTTATTCGGTTTATTTTATCCATTTACGGTAACGAGAGTTCACTTTTTTTGTTTTAGTGGAATAAATCAGAGTTAATAATTCGTAATATTTGATTAAAGAGTTTAATTAATATTTCAGAATTATTGGAGCTCGGAACCGTAGGTCCATTTGGTCCCGTGCTAGCTCGATTAACTGTAGCAAACCTAATATAATTAGATTATCTAATAATATGCTAACTTTATATTTATATATTATTAATGAGATTTTAATAAATTTATTATCACAAATGAAAACAATGTTAAATTAGTTTAACTTAATAATTCTAGAATTCATTGATTATTAGATAATCAAATCTTGATTATGAGATAATCAAGTTAGTAATAATTATGAAATAATTATTACAACATATTGAAGGTAATTTAATCATTATTAAGATAGTGATTTTTATTTACCTTGGAGACAAAGCCATATGGCTTGCCATGCTCTCCAACTTATTATGTCTATTAGGTGGCATGTATACACATAATAGTTTTGTCATTAGCTAATCCATTTTTATGCTTCGGTATGTGACTGGCGTAATCACATGAGTATAATGTAAGCACACGTATCGTTCAAGTAGTATAAATGTATCGATCCTACGAGGACTTAATACCTAAGCTATTAATTTATGAAGTCAAATATTTACGAGTATTTAATAGATTGATTGTTTGATTGGATAGTGACTTTAAACTTAAAAACAAGTAATTAAACAACGCGAAAATAAATTAAAGCAAAATTCAATATTAAGAATTATCCAGGGTTGTGAATCCTTCAATATCTTTTAAAGATTAAGTGGTTATCTAATGTTTGTGTAATATATTGGTTTACTAACCTGGAACACGAAATTATGCAAAAGCCTCTTCGATGGTCAGCTGCCAAATACCCAGTGTAACCCAATTAATCATATGTCTATGTCAACCAAGTTACCTGAATTCATTAAGATTAAGTTCCAATTGTGGCTACCCCGCCCGACAGGTATATGTCTATCCTGTAAGGAAATTAATTAAATGGTTATCTATCTTCAAGGAAGATCGTGGCTATTAAGTCTAAGGTTGAACCTAAAATTCCTTTGTCAAATTTATTTTAAGTTTACCATATCAATCTTATTAATGGCCAGTTAACAAGAAGCATTAAGCTAAGACTTAATAAATAAACCTTTATATACCCAAACTATAAAATAATCCCTTATAAACGGTGATATTGGAATTCATCACAACCCCAGATAACGGGTTTAGTTACGACACATATTAAGGTTGTAAAAGCTTAAATAAAGTAAAAGACATAAAGGAAATGCTGAAAATAAAAAGGTAAATAAAACAGTAAAGAAAATGTTGGGGGTTAGAGGATCCCCTTTTATTACTTCTATTTAGATATCTCCTTATTATAATATATAAACTTTGCGTGAAATCTCTGATTAAGTCAAATTTATAATTAATTCCAACCGACCATACAGACAGTATCCATGTTAGTCAGGTTTTAAAACCAATTTTATTAAGTCCAACAAACCATAAAGGCGGTATCCTCATTAAGTCAGGTTTTAAATAGTTTATATATTATAATTAAGGGAGTTTAATCTAAATATTAGTAATAAAAGCTTACATTTCACCCCAGCAGAAAAGAGTTACCTACTCATGCTGAATACTAAAAGACAGAAAAATAAAGAAAAGAAAGTGCTATTGCGAAAAGTAAATAAAATTAATTTCAGAAAGCTGTAAATAAATAAACAAGATACAATCTTCTTAGTATTCTTAAGGAATTCCTCAGAAGAAAGTATGAATTGAATCTGAAATTCGGCCTCAATTTAAAGGTAAAATTTGGCCTCATGTGTCGCGACGCATGGAACATTGCACGTCGCGACGCGCCATTGATGATGGACGCGTGGCACATAACATCCTGAGATAAGGACACGTGTCTTTTGGCTACATTATTTGTGTCAGCGTCGCGACGCGTAAAGTTGGTACGCGTCGCGACGCTGATGTCAGCAAAGATGTGGATTGTCGGCAGTATGTGATGGTGACACGTGGCACAGCGCACGTTAACAGATTTTATGTGATGTTGACACGTGGCAGACACATGTTAGCAATGGCGTATGATAGCAAAACTTCTCTGATTGGTCCACGTGTCTGGCGCATGTTAGCAGTCTCCAGCGCACGTTAGCAGACGATGCATTTTAGCATGACGTATTTTAGCAAACGGCGCATTTGATGGACAATTATGACCCATAGCATCACAATTTGTACATAACATTGTGTTGTTGTACAAATTAACTATGGGACAAAGGAAATTGCTCTTTCATCATTTGTAATTGGATAACCGGGATATATAAATGATAAAAGTCCATATGATTAGTTCTGGATTAATAAGATATGAGACAATATTAATCCACTAAGGTTTAATCATTAAAATATCCTAGTCGTAGTATTATCGAGATTGGACATCGATAATGTGAAATAGACTAGTATTGCATTTGTGCGTGTTATGGGAGCATAGCGGCATAGTTCTCATATATTTGGGTATTGGATACTCATGCAAGTGTAATAGGAGGTTGTGTTTACCGATGGTACGGAAACAGCTTCGCTCTGGATAGACCCCTCGAAATTCTATTGGTAGTATGACTATGTGTCTATGGAAGTCCGAATCAAGGTAGGTATATTTGGTCTTAACCTGAGACTTGCATCGCTAATACTTGCGACAATCAATATACTTGGTTTGGTAGTCCAGGGCTTTAACAGGTTCTGTGTATGCCTCTTCTGGGTATATTGAGAATCGTAGTGTATTGGGTGTGATGTCGAGATGAAAGTATCACTTCAGTCATATGGAGATGATGGTCACGTAGGATAAGGAACTGGTACTCTTGTATGCTGCAGCTATCGGGATAATATGACTAGGTAATTTTTATCTGATTATAGAGACTAGTTACCAGAGATTTGATATGTGCTTCGTACAGGGCAGACAAAATTCCAGCCCCAAGCCTAGCACGTGACATCCGATACAGGATCGAAATACGCAATACTACGTATACTACGCCTGATATAGATCACATATTCCTGTAAGGATATTTCTGGAGAATTGGGTAGGCATGGCGCTTTACTAGAAGCCCAACCATGTCTTGTAAATCGGTAAAAATGTAGTACTAGGTACCTACTTGTTCAGATAGTCTGACGACCGGATTTACTGCCAACATATACAGGGATCTCATGGGTCGCTTCTCGAAGATTCACCGATGACGTATGACTCGAACATAATTAATCTAGGATTAATTATAAGAGAGAGAAAATTAATCGAGGATTAATTACCGAGATATTTTATCTGATAAAATACTATTTAAGAGAGAGAACGATTAATTTGGAATTAATCGATAAAATAATATATTCGATATATTATACGAAATTAGATTTCGACGCGGAATTAAAATTAGATTTTAATTCGGGCGAACATTTTAATTTAGAATCAATTCGTTAGCGACATGAATAGTAATTTTTCTAGGCATAATTATTTAATTAAATTTGATTTAATTACGTCGCAACAAAAAATTCGTTATTTCGAAATTAGGGAACCCGAGCCCGGGAGTGTTTGCGGGCCCACTCGGATTTTGAATTCAAGTGGGGCCCGCAAGTCAAATCACTAGTATTCATTCACCTTTATGGTGATGGAAGTTGGTGTAGAAATGAGCATGGAATCAACACTCAAAGCTTAGAGTTTGAAGATCCACACAAAGAGGAGCTTGGAACACAAAGAGGGGCTTGGCCGACGAGAGTCTCAAGGAGCAGAATTTTTTTTTGTGTTCATCGCATCGCAAAATCCGATCAAGTGAGTATTCTGCTACTTTACTTTGTTGTATTCACACATTTCATTGCTTAATTTGATCCGGTTTTACCTAGAAAACCCAACAATGGTATCAGAGCGGTATTAAGCATGAAATTGAAATTAGGGTTTATATACTAAATTTGGTAAAATTGATTTGAGCATGATTTGATAAAATTGATTGTTTGAGTATGCTTGAATGCTGATAACTTAGAGTTATGCATGATCAATTTGATGAAAATTGAATTGGATTATTTTTTCCCCAAAAATTTGGCTTGGCCGAAATGATGATATGCCCTAAAGTCATGGTAATTTTATTTTTTGATCATTGGATGAGTTGAAAGACATGGGATAAATTGATTTATGATTTAATTGGATTGAAATCGAATCGGATTTAAAAATCCCTACAATTTCCGTGACATCAAAAGCATGGAAATGAATTGATTTTGTTTCAATTGTGTTGGACATGAATTGAATATAATAAATCATGATTAATTAGTGTAATTGGTATTTTGGAAATGTTAATTTGACTAATTAATTATGGCTAATACACTTTAATTTGATAAATTATGATATTTGGAATATTGGAATTTAATTAGTTGGGCTAAATTTTGGAATTGGGCTAATAAAGTTGTATTTGGTTTTAATGGGCTTGGTTGGGCCAAGTTTAGTTTAGGATAATTGGTTGGATCCAATTGGGCCTAAAACCATTTCCATAAAGTCCAAATATGATTAAATGGGTCTTTAAAATTTTAATTGGGCCTAATGAGCCTAAATTGATTTTTGGCAAAAAAGTGATTCCTTATTGGGCTTTGGTTGCCAAAGTCCATGCCTTATAAATTAATTGAAGCCCATTGGACTTTAATTAAATTGACATTGGATGTTAATTGGGCTTTGAGACCCGTAAAAGATTAGATTTAGAATCTAAGTCGAAAAGGCTCATTAATAAGTGTAATTATTTAATTTGGGATTAAATATAGAATTAGTATTGAATACAAATTAAATTGGATTTAATATTGTAGTATGATATAATTCAAGAATTCGTACTTTGAGTACTTGTTCTTAAAACGAGTTGGACTCGCGCAAATCAAATCAAATCGTTGTTTGAACATTGGATGGTCATTAATTTCAGATTAATTAATTGTATTAGATTGATTGATAACATGCTTTGTGGAATACATGGATGTGATGTATGAATAATGTATATCGATGGATATAAGATGAGTGAGGGAAATTTTGGAAATTGTTGTAATAAATTTAGATTTATTAAATTGGACCTGCGTGTCCAGCCTATTACCTATTGACTCTTTGTATTTCTCTTCTCTACCTATTCCCCTCAATGTAAATGAGGTTTCTTAAGTGTTATGTAATTTGGTAGAAGTAAGATTGTTCGAGCGGAGAGAGGAAATGGAGAGATTTGTTCTAGGAACAAAATGTTTTAAATATCCATCCGCATATAATTATTAATTTATTTATCGCGCCTTATTATGCTTTTAGAATGCATGTTTAAGGGTGTTTAATGAGACCTAATCAAAGATAATTAATTGGTTGCCAATTACGCGAAAAACCCTCAACAAATATTAAGCGTTTTCCCTTCCATTGAATGATTCATTCTAAAGATCCAAGATTGGCACTGGTTTGTTGGCCAAAGTCAAGACCTTTGCCCATCGCGGATGTGTTTGAATCATGAAGGCTTTGTTCCATATCGCATGTCTTGTCCAAGTTGTGATTTGTTGGCCAAAGTCAAGATAACTTCTTGTCCATCGACATCGATTACGAAGCTTTCCAGGTCAATGGGTCCCGCTTAACTGGAATCATTAAGCTGGTTGTGCCAAAGCCAAAGCTTAGTTGATTCAGAGGAAAAAGTTAGGGAATATATTGGATATATGGCATATATTAGATATATGTTTCGGACTTGGATGTCCACCTACTGGATCTAGGAATTGGATGAGATCCAATTGATCTTAGAGATCTACCTAGTTAAGTTTAATACAATTTTTTGGCCAAAGTCAAAGTTGTGTGTTATTTAACGGGATCCTAGCCCACTAGGAAACTAGGTTACCCGAGTACTCAACAGAGGGTTAGAGGCTCGCCGAAAAATAGTGGGAGGCAAGTAATAAATTTGCAATCTGTTTAGATACTTGCCAATACGCGCTCATTTCATTTTTCATCATCACTTAAATATATTAGTTGGACTAATATTTAATTGTTGTTTTAAATTAAACAGTTGGACTGTATTCAAACTACTTCATTTATAGTTGATTATATTATTGGATTATAATAATCAATATATTTGAATTTAACCAATCAAATTATAGTTGATTATATAGTTAGACTATAGTAATCATTATATTCAATAGTACCCGAAATCGTTGATTGGATAGTTGGACTATTGGAATCAAGATAACTGAAAGATTAGCGTTTAGAACATAATCCTGGGAGAAAATGTCTTTAAACGGCTCCAATTTTCAGATTCAGAATAGAACCTCAGGATAGTCCTGGGAACTAAGAAGTTACTCTATTTGAAAGAGAAACCTCTTGGGCCTGAGCTCGGAGTTGAGCAAATAGTGGAGCATGAATTTTGGATGAGTCATGGTGATGATAACTTTAGTGCTCAATCCTTTATGCTAGATGCAATGAAACTTTAATTTCGTTGTCAAAATTAAGGATTAGATCCTTGTACCATGATGATGAAATTAAAGATATTCATAGACTTATTCTTAAATCTTAGAAGTACAAATTGCAAAAGAAGGTCCTTTGCTCACGTATGTCAGAGGGTACATCTGTCGAGCACTAGGTATCGCAGATGATTGCTGACATCGATCAGCTAGGTTAGCTGGGCATTACCTACGTGGCCGAGACTACCAAAGATTTAATCTAAATCTCTACCTAAAGATGGGGCAGGTTCATTATGAACCAAGAGAAAACTCTTGGAGAGTTGAAGGCTATGCTCAAGGAGGCAGAGCCAGAGCTTCTAAAAGGGGGCAAAGGCAAAATCATCATAGTATTCTAGGAAGACAAATGACATATCCCAAGATGTCTGCCTAAACTATGGCAAACGGGGTCACTGGATGCGTGACTGCCGTATGGACAAGGCAGACATGAAGGAAGAGAAGACATGCAATACTCCGGCTTCAAGCATGTTTGTCATAAACATGTTCACTACTAGTTTCAAAATTGGATTTTTGATACTAGATGTGGTACATAAATATATGTACTGATGTGCAGAATCTGCTGATTAGCAGGAGACTGGCTTCAGTTAAGATCGACCTGGGAGTCGGAAACGGGACGAGAGTCACTGTTTTGACCTTAGAAACCTAAGTTATGTACTACCCTTCGGGTGTGTACTTAAATTAGGAAACTGTTATAATGTACCTAGTTTGACTAGAAACATTATCTCTATATCAGGTTTAACCCGTTGCGGGTATACCTTATATTCTAGAACACTAAAGTGTTTTATTTTATAAAGATGATATTGAGATAAACACATTAGATGTGAATAACAATATTTATATTTTGAATATAAATGAATCTCAAACGTATAACATGACAAACAAATAGCTCAAACTGAATTAATCAGATGAGGACTTATTTATGGCATTGTTGTCTGAGACACATTAAACAAGACTCGTATATCCACTCTTTTGAAGAGTGGATACTGGACGGATTTGATCATATTCAAATGATGTCTACGAATATAGTTTATTAGGCAAAATGCCTAAAACACTTTTACTTGGTAAAATTACAAGTGCCATCGATCTGTTAGCCCTCGTTCATAGTGACGTAAGTGAGCCCATGTCTAGCTAGGCTAGAGGTGAATATAAACGCTTCGTAACCTTTACGGATGTGGCATCGCGTTATGGTTATGTGTTTCTTTTGAAACACGAATCGAAATTTTTTAAAATTCAAAGAGTTTCGACACGAAGTATAAAAACAGATCAACAAGAGTATTAAAACTATCACGGTTAGAACGTGATGGAAACTTAAGCAATAAGCTTCTCAATTATATGTTGACCGGCGTAAACACACACGTATAACGCAAGCGCACGTTATCGTTCAAGTAGTAGATAAAAATATCGATCCCACGAGGCTTAATATCTCTAACTATTAATTTTATGAGGTCAAATGATTACTAATATCTAACAAGTTGATTGATTGATTTGAAATGGTGACGATTCTAAATTTAAAAGCAAGTAAATAAAATTGTCGAAAATAGGTTTTAAGAAAATTCAATATTAAAAACTATCTAGGGTTGTGATTTCTTCCAATATCATTTTAAAGATGAAGTGGTTATCTTAAAGTTGGGTAATATATTGATTTATTAACCTGGAACACTAAATTATGTGTAAGCCTTGTCGATGGTCAGACACAAATACCCAGTTTAACCCATTGAATCATATGTCTATGTCAACCAAATTATCTGGATTCATTAAGTTTAAGTTCCAATTATGGCTACCCCCTCGCCGACAGGTATATTCCTATCCTGTAAGGAAATCTATTAAAGGGTTATCTATCCTCAAGGAAGATCGTGGGCTATTAATCTAAGGTCTTAAACCTAAAATCTCTATGTCTAGTTCATTTTAGATTTACCAGTTCAATTTTATTAATGGCCAGTTAAGAAAAAGCGTTAGGTTTAAGACTCAATAAATAAACCTTTATATTACCCAAACTATAATTTAACCCCTTATAACCGGTGATATTGGATTTCATCGCAACCCCAGATAACTGGGTTAGTTACGACACATATTTACAGGTAGTAAAAACTTAAATAAAATAAAAGACATAAAGTAAAATACTAAAAATTAAATACTGAAAAGTAAATTGCTGAAAAGTAAAATGCTGAAAGTAGCTGAAATTAATACTGAAAATTAAATGATGAAAAGTAAATAAAGTAAAAGTACAATAAAAGAAAATGATGAGGTAAAAGGATCCGCTTTTATTACTTCTATTTTAGATATCTCCCTTAATATAATATATTAACTTTGCATGATAATTACCAACCAGCCATATAGGCGGTATCCAGATTAAGTCAAATTAATAATTAATTACCAACCGACCATCAGGCGGTATCCAGTTTAGTCAGGTTAAAACCAATTTAAATAATTACCAACCGACCAATATGGCGGTATCCTCGTTAAGTCAGGTTTTAACTAGTTTATATATTATAATTAAGGGAGATTAATCTAAATATTAGTCATAAAACTTTTACCTTTTACCCCAGCAAAGGGGAGTTACCTCCTCATTACTGAAAAGTAAAAATTGAAAATTAAAGAAAGAAAAGTACTGTGCGTAAAAGTAAATTGCGGAAAGTAAAAACTGAAAAGTAAAGAAAAGAAAGTGCGAAAGCGGAAATTAATTACTGAAAGCTATAAATAAACAAACAAGATACAATCTTCTTAGTATTCTTAAAGAATTCCTTAGAAAAAGTATGAATTTTACAAATGAAATGGCTTGGTATTTATAGGCAAAATTTGGCCTGCATCAATCATCCACCAAATCAATTATTAATTGCTCCACTAATTGCTCCACTAATTACTCCACCAATCCATTATTAATTGCTCCACTAATCTCTTATCATGTTTGGTGATGATTTGATAATTTTTTTATTATTATTTATTAATTTATTTTTTGCTTTGAAAATGATTGAAAGTGAATTTAATAATTACACACTACATACTTCTGGATGGTTCATCAATTTCGGGCATGAAATCTTCAGAATTAGAAATTATTTTGTCTTTCAAAGTTGTAGATCTTTGAGTCTTCTTTAATCTGGAACTTGAATCAGCTCAATCCAATATCTGAGTAAAACGTTATGCCCAAAATACGACAGATGCGCAAAACTGGAATTTCCAAAACTGCACTTCGTCAAAACGCTCTTTCAAGTTTCCAATCTCCAAAATTAAAATATCAAGTCCAATAATTGCCCTTATTTGACCCATATTCATCCTAAATGATTTCATTGAGACCCGATATTATTTTATCTGCAAAATAAACTAAAACACATCAAAACGTTCATCAAACTCGAGAAACTAAACAAAATATTAAGTTAAAAGGGGCGGTAAATATTGATATATTTTCCGCTCATCACACCCCCCAGACCTAACATTTTGCTAGTCCTCAAGAAAAACAACAAAATAAAAAATAAATTAAACTAAGCCACTTTCGTAGGGATCACGGTTGCATTTAGCATATGCAAACAAGCCTTTAAACCCCTAGGTGTCCCTAGTGGACGAGTTGTAGTCTCGTGAGGGCTTACAGCAACGATACCCACAAACGTTTTACAAAAGTAAAAAGATAAAACTAATGCACACAAAGTAAAAAGGCAAGAGAAAATAGAATAAAGAAGTTAGTGACTAATCATGTGAAACTTCTACTCCAAGTCAATAGTGTTTTGTTTCATTCTAAATTACAGAATAAGTAAATTCTCCGATTATATTTACCATTCTCCATATACACAGCCAACAAAATATTAATCAACTCATTTTTGCCCACAACAGTCATAAGTGCAGTTGATAAGATAGTAATATTTTTGTCCTAAAGTTCTATCAGATTTCACACCTTTCTGGAGCAATGGAATAATTTTTTTTCATTTTTCTGATTTTTTTCTTTGATTTTTCTCTATTTTTTATTTATATACAATATCTTCCGTCTATGTAGCGAGTGTTGGGTCGGTGACTCCCAAACCAGTTGGCTTTAGGGCACCAGGTGTTAAGACACCCCTACGAACTTAATTACTCAGACTTCAAATATATATATTTTTGCAACATCTTCGATCCATGTAACGAGCTTGGGGCCAGTGACTCCCAAACCAGTTGGCTTTAGGTACTAGGTGTAAAACCCCTTACAGACTTAATAACTCGGATCTCAGACGTTTTTTTTTTTTTTTTTTTTTTTTTTATCCATTATTGCTTTTTGAGATGCTTCCTCTAATTAAACTAGAGCACTGAATATTACAAACTTTTCAATTTTAGCTCATGTCTGTATGTTACTATATATGTTGATAATATTTGCTAACTGAACATATGAAGATCCATTTTAGTCTGTTTTTAGGAGAATTCACAAATTAAATAATTCAAAAAAATAAACAAAAATTAACTTGTTTCGAAAATAGGCTTGAGATACGTCTCAGGAGTGGAAACTCCTTACTCGGCTATCTCTTACCAATTTCACTTTTTTAGTCAAATTAAAAATACAAAAACGCAAAATATTTTTGTAATTTTTTGAAATTTTTCAATTTTTTTGTATTTTTTCGAAAATTTTGGACTAAAAATAAAACAACATACAAACTAAAAACAAGGTACTAATCAACTAATTTCCTCCCCCAAACCTAAATGAGACATTGTCCCCAATGTCTTAAACAATAAAAGGAGAGTTAAGAAGGTCGTACCTGGTTAGCTGAAATCTACAGGAATTAAAGGTTAAGATCCAGATTAATCAGACGCCTCTTACCACGATCGTCCTCGGACCAATTTATCTTTGAAATGATAGGGTCAACTTGTGGTTCATAGGCTATGAGTTGGTCTATTAGATCAGGAGCAGTTCTGGCAGTAAAGAGGAGTTCTTAAAGGGTTTGACACGAACCCATTCTCTCCGAGCATCATCAAGAAACACACAAAGAAAATAATAAAATCCATCAACGTTAAACAGTCCAAGCGCGTTCTTGGTGTATGTTCAGGTTCGCCCAAGATAGAACATAAAAAATTTCCTCCAATGTACCCAAGCCACCTGGCAAAGCGATAAAAGCATCAGCACAGTTAATCATTTCTACCAGTCGTTCAGACATACCTGGCATGATCAGTTCCTCTCCGTTTGATGATCCAATAAGATTTGCCTCTGCCAAGGGTTTTGGGATGATTCCCAAAACATGACTGCCTCCTTCCTGTGCGCCTTTGAAACGATCCCCATAAGTCCAAGATTTCCTCCGCCATATATTAAGTGCATATTCCTTGCTGCTAAGACTCGACCCAATTCCTGTGCTGCCTCTACGTATTGTGGCTTAGTACCAATACTACTACCGCAAAACACACAGATGTTCTCAACTCGTCTTCTTGAAGTGGCTTCCATTTTTTTTATGTATTTCTTTCTCAACTCGGGATGCCTTCAAAAGTGCAATGACGGCTGAATTTATAGTACCTGAAAAGGGTGAGTAAAAATAGCACAAATATCTTCCAGAGGACGATTAGTAGCGAAATAGTAAAATAGATCGTGATAGTCAACAAAATCTGGATCATGTCGGAGAAAATAAAAGAAATCAACAAAACAAATCACAATTATTAAGAAAAGACAAAAGATATAATATCTACAAGAAAAGTAACGGCTTGATTGACGTCTATGCGTCAGGGACAAGCTTCCCATCCAATTTTCTTATAAATTGGCAAACAGGGTCTTTTGAGTCAGATTCCCGAGACTTAACAGTTGTCTTTCCTTTGGAATTGTGTATGTAATTTTGCGAATGGCTATGTGAACATATCCACTGGATGCGTCTCAAGAGTTAAAGATATTCATCTAAAGACTCCTTACTCAAGCCATCCCTAATGAATTTAATTTTGTCTTCGCGATTATCAGACACCATTCTAAAGAACGACAACGAGTGTGTGCAATTAAATCGTGCACATTTGAAACAAACACCCATTTGCTTAGCTCTACGTTTCTTTGCATAGGTGCTTCTTCCAAAACCAGGCAGATGTGAAATAAAAGAGTCAGAAGACTCAACTGCCAATCGGACTCGTGCTTCAATTACCCAACGAATATCATTAGGAATACAATGGATTGTCAATAACCTCACCGTCCGTTCCAAGCGAGCTTTGTATACTTTCATCAGAGATTTTTGAGGGAGAAGGAAATTGCTTGCGAAGATTGCGAGAGCTTCTTCCATATTGAAATGACTAATCCTGCAAAAATAAAACACACAAAAATAAACAACACCAAATCACAATATATACACAAATTGCATGGGTTGCCTCCTGCGAGCGCTAAGTTTAAAGTCGTCAGCCAGACTGGCTTCTCGAATGTTAAGCTGGATCTGAAAGTGTAACACTTTCTTTTTGGCCTCAAATGATTCTCCCCAGTAGTGCTTGACACGCTTGTTTTTAACCTTGAAAGTTTTGTTAGCATCAGGATCATGTATCTCAACGGCTCTATTTGGTAAAACTTTGGTGATCACAAATGGACCTGACCACCGTATTTTGGCTTCCATGGGAAGAATTTCACCCTTGATTTGTTTAACAATACCTTCTGCCCTGGTTCCAGTTGTATGCGCAATAACTTCTCATCATGTCTTTTCTTGCCCTTTTCTTTGTACAATTTGGCATCCTCAAAAGGCTGATTGTGAAATTCCTCCAATTCGTTGAGCTGGTGGAACTTTTTCTCTTCTGTTGCTTGTAGAGCAAGAATTGGCTCTTTCAGTGCAAAAGATGCTTTATCTTTAGGCTCCACAGGCAATTGACATGTTTTAAGTTTGTCAGTAGAACTTTGTCTTTCATCAGAGTTCTGAATGGTACTGTGTATCACATCGAGTTTGAAACATTCCTCTTCTTTTTCATCATCTGGGAAATCCATGGCCTTGAAAACATTGAATGTTACTTCTTGGTCCTGTACCCTCATGGTTAGTTCTCCTTTTTGTACATCAATAATGGTTCGACCTGTAGCCAAGAATGGTCTCCCAAGGATGATTGGTACGTTGGCGTCTTCCTCCATATCAAGGACAATAAAATCTGCTGGGAAAATGAATTTGTCACCTTGACCAGCACATCCTCAACTACACCTCTCGGAAATACGAGCGTTCTATCAGCCAGTTGTAGTGAGACTGAAGTTGGCATTGTTTTTCTCCAATCTCAGTTTCCCTGAAAATAGAAAAAGGCATCAAGTTAACACTAGCACCTAAATCACACACAGAGCCTTACCAAAGTTATGTTCTCCTATGAGGCAAGGAACAGTGAAACTGCCAGGATCTTTCAACTTCGGGGGAAGTTTACTCTGAATGATGGCACTGCATTCTTCTGTTAATGCTACTGTCTCGTAATCTCCAATCTCCGTTTTCGTGAAAGAATATCTTTCATGAATTTGGCATAGGTGGGCATTTGTTCCAACGCTTCTACAAATGGAATATTGATATGCAGCTTTTTAAGATCTCCAGGAACCGAGAAAACTTCTTGTCCAATTTTTTCTTCTGAAGACGATGAGGAAAAGGTGGAGGTGGAGTGATCTGTTCTTTTTCCTTTGCTTCTTTTTTCCTCCATCTGTTGCTTTGTTTCTTTTGGAACTTCCTCACAGTTGTTTTGGCTCCAACATCTTTGTTGATTTCAGTACCACTTTTTAACATGATGGCATGACATTGCTCCTTCCCCATTTCCTTGGATTTGGCTCTGTGTTGCTAGGAAGGGTACCTGGCGGTCTGTAACTCTGAGCATTTGCCAGTTGTCCCATTTGATTCTCCAGTGCTTTAATAGAAGCAGATTGACTTTGAATTAATGCTGCTTGGGATTGAAACATAGCATCATATCTTGCTGCGTGAGAGTCGTGTTTTGCTTCTATCTTTTTCAAGTGGGTCAACACTTCTGTTATTTTCCTTGGTTCTTTGCCTGCTCAGGTGGAATAGTTTTGCTGTTGGCCTGAATTGTTGCTCAATGAAATTAGGATGATTCCTCCACCCTGGGTTGTAGGTGTTGGAATAGGAATTGTTCCCCTGTCTGTTGAAATTGTTGACATAATTCACCGTTTCTTCATGTTGGTTTGGTTCTGGTGCTCCTCCATATGGTGAACTTGTGATCCAGCGATGTTCACAACTTGCGTGCTAAAGTTTTCTAGACATTTGCATATCTGATCCAGCCTGGTATTCACTGCTGTGTTTACTCCAACTTCATAAATTCCTGCAATTCTTTGGATCATGCTCCTTTCTGTTGGCCACAAGGAATTGTTGTTGGCCATTTCTTCGATTAGGTCCCAGGCTTGATCTTCTCCTTTTGCCATCAAGGCTCCTCCAGCACAGCATCGATTGTGGTTCTCATTATTCCAAAAGTCCATTGTAGAAGGTCTGAACTTGTAGCCACTTTGGAATCTCATGGTGAGGACATTTCCGGAGTAAATCTTTGTACCTTTCCCAAGCTTCGCAGAGGGATTCTGAATCTTGTTGTACAAAGGATGTGATGTCATTCCTCAATTTTCCGGTTCTGGCTGGTGGAAAGTACTTTGCAAAAATTTGTGGCTAAAGTGTTCCAAGTTGTGATAGAACCTGCTGGTAGTGAATGTAGCCAAGCTTTAGCTCTGTCCTTCAGGGAATATGGAAAAACTCGCAGTCTCATAACTTCTTCTGATGCTCTGTTGTAGTTAAAAGTGCCGCAAACTTCTAGGAAGTTGCTGATGTGGGCATTAGGATCTTCAGTTGCATTCCCCCCGAACTGAACTGAGTGCTGAATCATCTGAATGCATGTTTTGATGTCACACGCATTTTCTGGTAAGGGAGGAAGTACGATACAGGAAATGAGTCTGTCAACCACCGGAATGGTTCTGTCTCGAATGGGAATTGGTGGTGCAACGATCAAAGGTTCAGGTTCCATGTTGACTAAAGCTTCTTGGCCTTCTCGCCTTTCCCTTCTCAACTGTCTGATGGTTCTTTCAATTTCTGGGTCAAGCGGTCGGAGTTCAAAGCTTCTGGTTCGTCTCATGTAGTTTCTGAGAACCTGAAACACAAGAAAACAAAAACAATAAGAAAAAAAATTAGATACAAGTAACGTATCTAACCCTTAAACTAATAGTAAAAGATAATAAGTCCCCGCAACGGCGCCAAAAACTTGACCGGCGTAAACACACACGTATAACGCAAGCGCACGTATCGTTCAAGTAGTATAAAAATATCGATCCCACGAGGACTTAATATCTAAACTATTAATTTTATGAGGTCAAATGATTACTAATATCTAACAAGTTGATTGATTGATTTGAAATGGTGACGATTCTAAATTTAAAAGCAAGTAAATAAAATTGTCGAAAATAGGTTTTAAGAAAATTCAATATTAAAAACTATCTAGGGTTGTGATTTCTTCCAATATCATTTTAAAGATGAAGTGGTTATCTTAAAGTTGGGTAATATATTGATTTATTAACCTGGAACACTAAATTATGTGTAAGCCTCTGTCGATGGTCAGACACAAAAACCCAGTTTAACCCAATTGATCATATGTCTATGTCAACCAAATTATCTGGATTCATTAAGTTTAAGTTCCAATTATGGCTACCCTCTCGCCCGACAGGTATATTCCTATCCTGTAAGGAAATCTATTAAAGGGTTATCTATCCTCAAGGAAGATCGTGGGCTATTAAGTCTAAGGTCTTAAAACCTAAAATCTCTATGTCTAGTTCATTTTAGATTTACCAGTTCAATTTTATTAATGGCCAGTTAAGAAAAAGCGTTAGGTTTAAGACTCAATAAATAAACCTTTATATTACCCAACTATAATTTAACCCCTTATACCGGTGATATTGGATTTCATCACAACCCCAGATAACTGGTTTAGTTACGACACATATTTACAGGTAGTAAAAACTTAAATAAAATAAAAGACATAAAGTAAAATACTAAAAATTAAATACTGAAAAGTAAATTGCTGAAAAGTAAAATGCTGAAAGTAAATGCTGAAATTAAATACTGAAAATTAATGATGAAAAGTAAATAAAGTAAAAGTACAATAAAAGAAAATGATGAGGTAAAAGGATCCGCTTTTATTACTTCTATTTAGATATCTCCCTTAATATAATATATTAACTTTGCATGATAATTACCAACCAGCCATATAGGCGGTATCCAGATTAAGTCAAATTAATAATTAATTACCAACCGACCAATCAGGCGGTATCCAGTTTAGTCAGGTTAAAACCAATTTAAATAATTACCAACCGACCAATATGGCGGTATCCTCGTTAAGTCAGGTTTTAACTAGTTTATATATTATAATTAAGGGAGATTAATCTAAATATTAGTCATAAAAGTTTTACCTTTTAACCCAGCAAAGGGGAGTTACCTCCTCATTACTGAAAAGTAAAAATCGAAAATTAAAGAAAGAAAAGTACTGTGCGTAAAAGTAAATTGCGGAAAGTAAAAACTGAAAAGTAAAGAAAAGAAAGTGCGAAAGCGGAAATTAATTACTGAAGCTATAAATAAACAAACAAGATACAATCTTCTTAGTATTCTTAAGGAATTCCTTAGAAGAAAGTATGAATTTTACAATGAAATGGCTTGGTATTTTATAGGCAAAATTTTGCCTCCATCAAATCATCCACCAAATCAATTATTAATTGCTCCACTAATTACTCCACCAAATCCATTATTAATTGCTCCACTAATCTCTTATCATGTTTGGTGATGATTTGATAATTTTTATTATTTATTTATTAATTTATTTTTTGCTTTGAAATGATTGAAAGTGACTTTATAATTACACACTACACACTTCTAGATGGTTCATCAATTTCGGGCATGAAATCTTCAGAATTAGAAATTATTTTGTCTTTCAAAGTTGTAGATCTTTGAGTCTTCTTTAATCTGGAACTTGAATCAGCTCAATCCGATATCTGAGTAAAACGTTATGCCCAAATACGATGAGATGCGCAAATTGGAATTTCCAAAACTGCACTTCGTCAAAACGCCCTTTCAAGTTTCCAATCTCCAAAATTAAAATATCAAGTCCAATAATTGCCCTTATTTGACCCATATTTCATCCTAAATGATTTCATTGAGACCCGATATTATTTTATCTGCAAAATAAACTAAAACACATCAAAACGTTCATCAAACCCGAGAAACTAAACAAAATATTAAGTTAAAGGGCGGTAAATATTGATATATTTTCCGCTCATCATATGTAAGAGTATAGTATTCTTTCACAGTCGACTCCTCCCGGAACACCTCAATTGAGCGGTGTGTCCAAACGGAGAAATCGAATTTTGTTGGACATGATAAGGTTAATTAAGAGTCGCTCTGAGCTACCATTTTCCTTCTAGGGTTACGCATTTAACAGTGCAACACTTATTTTGAATAAGGTTCCATGAAAATCTGTTAGACAGACTTCATATTAGATATGAATAGGAAATAAACCGGGTTTTCTCATTCCTGAAGATTTGGGAATGCTAGGCATATGTTTGGATGATACCAAACTAGAACCAAAATCGGATAAGTGCCTAATTTGTAGGTTATTCTAGGGAAACCAAAGTATAATACTTATACAACTCACAAGAGAACAATGTAATTGTTGCTCTCCATGCGGTTTTCCTAAGAGGAATACCAATATGCAGTCGTAAGTGGGAGGAAAGTAAAACTCGATGAAAATAAGAGTAATACTATTCCAGGCACTGATTCCTTAATGGAACACAAACAGTTCATCAGGGATGAAATTGTACAATAATCTTCGAATACACAAGAACCGCGTAAGTGGGAGAGAGTCAGAAAACAACCTGGGAGGTATGGGTTTCTGATCTCACCTCATGAAGATGTCATCTTATTGAGGAAGACGAACTGGCTACGTATGAGGAAATGATACAAGGTATCGACTACCTATCATGGCAAAGTGTCATGAAATCCGAAATGGATTCCATGTATACCAACCAAGTTTGGACACTGGTTGTTTTACCGGAAGGCATTGTGCCTATAGGTACTATATAAGTCTTCAAGGAATACATACATGGATGGCAACATACCAACGTACAAAGCTAGGCTTGTAGCGAAAAGGTATCGTTATCAACACTATGTCGATTACGATGAAACCTTTTACACGTTGCCATGGTTAAATCCATTTGGATAATGCTTGCTAATGCTGCATGTTTCATTTATGAAATATAGCAGCAGAACGTCAAAACAGCTTTCCTTAAACGGAAACCTTTTGGAGGATGTTTATAACATCCTGACGGTTTTGTCGAACTCAAACGAGCAAACAAGGTTTGCAAGTTATTCGATCCATTTATAGATTGAAGCAAGCATTACGTTCTTGGAACTATTTCTTTGATGTAATCATAATTGTATATGATTTAATTCAAAACGAAAAAGATTCTTCTATATATAAGGAGGTTAGTGGGAGCGCACTGACAATGATTGTCCTATATAATGAAGATATATCATTTTTTGGAAATGACATTCCCATATTACAATCAGTGAAAGCTTGGCTTTCATGAAAAATTCTCCATAGAATACTTGGGAGAGACAACCTTTATTCTAGGAATAAGGATCTACTGGGATAGATCTAAATGTTGTTGGCACTCTCTGAGAACTCGTACATTGAAAAATATGTACGCGACCTAGTGTCTCATATGCTTTGAGCATATGGAGTCACAATCAGGAAAATCCAGTGATAGTCACTGGATTGATGTTAAGAACATCCTTAAGTATCTTAGATGAACTAAGGATGCTTTCTTAAGCTATGGAGAAGGAGAACTTGAAGTGACTGGTTCACCGTTGCAAGTTTCCTAACCGACAAAAATGACTATAAGTCATAATAAGGATACTATATAGTTTGACTAATGGAACAATGAGCTGGAAATCTTCCAAGCAAGATACTGTTACCGAATAAACAACAAAAGAGGAATATTGCTGCACCTGAGGCAGCAATAGAAGCACTTTGGATCTAAATAATCCTAATTGGATTAGGAGTAGTTCTGTTAGCGGCTGAGCTAGGCTACAGCACAGGCTAAAGATTAATGGTCTCATCAATGATCCAAGTATATACTTCAACTATTTCATCTGATTCGTCGGATCATACATCGTGGCGATGTGATGATCGAATAAATCGCATAAGATGATAACCTTGTAAATCTGCTGACGAAAGCAGTTTCTCAGCAGAAATTTAAACGACCCATACATAGTTCATGTGTAGGACACTTGAGTGATTGGCTATAGGCCAAGTGGGAGATTGTTGGACAATTATGACCCATAGCATCACTATTTGTACAGAACATTGTGTTGTTGTACAAATTAACTATGTGACAGAAGAAATTGCTCTTTTATCATTTGTAATTGGATTACCGAGATATATAAATGATAAAAGTCCATATGATTAGTTCTGGATTAATAAGATATGAGACAATATTAATCCACTAAGGTTTAATCATTAGAATATCCCTAGTCGTAGTATTATCGAGATTGGACATCGATAATACGGAATAGACTAGTATTGCACTTGTGCGTGTTATGGGAGCATAACGACATAGTTCTCATATATTTGGGTATTGAATACTCATGCAAGTGTAATAGGAGGTTGTGTTTACCGATTGTACGGAAACAGCTTCGCTCTGGATAGACCCCTCGGAATTCCATTGGTAGTATGACTATGTGTCTATGGAAGTCCGAATCAGGGTAGGTGTATTTGGTCTTAACTTGAGACTTGCATCGCTTATACTTGCGACAATCATATACTTTGGTTTTGGTCGTCCAGGGCTTTAACAGGTTCTGTGTACGCCTCTTCTGGGTATATTGAGAATCGTAGTGTATTGGTGTGATGTCGAGATGGAAGTATCACTTCAGTCATATGGAGATGATGGTCACGTAGGATAAGGAACTGGTACTCTTTTATGCTGCAGCTATCGGGATAATATGACTAGGTCATGTTTATCTGATTATAGAGATTAGTTACCAGAGATCTGATATGTGCTTCGTACGGGGAAACACAATTCCAGCCCCAGGCCTAGCACGTGACATCCGATACTAGATCGTAAAACGCAATACTACGTATACTACGCCTGATATAGATTACATATTCCTTTAAGAATATTTCTGGAGAATTGGGTAGGCACGGTGCTTTGCTAGAACCAACCATGTCTTGTAAATCGGTAAAAACGTAGTAATAGGTACGTACGTGTTCGGATAGTCTGACGACCGGATTTACTGCTAACATATCCAGGGATCTCATGGGTCACTTCCCGAAGATTCACCGATGACGTATGACTCGAACATAATTAATCTAGGATTAATTAGAAGAGAGAGAAAATTAATCTAGGATTAATTGCGGAGATATTTTATCTCGGATAAAATACTATTTGAAGAGAGAGAACGATTAATTTGGAATTAATCGATAAAATAATATATTCGATATATTATACGAAATTAGATTTCGACCCGGAATTAAAATTAGATTTTAATTCGGGCGAACGATTTAATTTAGAATCAATTCGCTAGCGACATGAATAGTAATTTTGTTAGGCATAATTATTTAATTAAATTTGATTTAATTACGTCGCAACAGAAAATTCGTTAATTCAGAATTAGCGAACACAAGCCCGTGAGTGTTTGCGTGCCCACTCAGATTTTGAATTTAAGTGGGGCCCACAAGTCACATCAAGTCACATCACTAGTCATTCATTCACCTTTATGGTGATGGAAGTTGGGTAGGAATGATGGAAACTTGTTTTACACTCCAAGTTGGTAATGATGGAAGTTTATTACCAAATTTTGGTATATCTTGAATTTGATTTTTGAAATCAAATTACACACAAGTCAAACACACATCTTCTTTCTTCTCTCCCTCTCCCTCACGGCAATTGTGCCATTTTTTCTCTCAAAATTCTCTCATTGACCGAGAGTTAAAAGGAGTAAATGAAGAAAGTTTGTTGTAAATTTTCAAGAGAGATAACACTCACATGGAGTCATTCTAAGGTGATAGGGAAACCCATTCATGAGAATGGAATCAACACTCAAAGCTTGGAGCTTGAAGATCCACACAAAGAGGAGCTTGGAACACAAAGGAGGGGCTTGACCGAGTGACCGGCGTAAACACACACGTATAACGCAAGCGCACGTATCGTTCAAGTAGTATAAAAATATCGATCACGAGGACTTAATATCTAATCTATTAATTTTATGAGGTCAAATGATTACTAGTATCTAACAGGTTTTTTGATTGATTTGAAATGGTGATGATTCTAAATTTAAAAACAAGTAATAAAATTATTCGAAAGTAGGTTTTAAGAAAATTCAATATTAAAAACTATCTAGGGTTGTGATTTCTTCCAATATCATTTCTAAAGATGAAGTGGTTATCTTAAAGTTGGGTAATATATTGATTTATTAACCTGGAACACTAAATTATGTGTAAGCCTCTGTCAATGGTCAGACACAATACCTAGTTTAACCCATTGAACCATATGTCTATGTCAACCAAATTATCTGGACTCATTAAGTTTAAGTTCCAATTATGGCTACCCCCGCCCGACAGGTATATGTCTATCCTGTAAGGAAATCTATTAAAGGGTTATCTATCCTCAAGGAATCGTGGACTATTGAGTCTAAGGTCTTAAACTTAAAATCCATATGTCTAGTTCATTTTAAGTTTCCCAGTTCAATTTTATTAATGGCCAGTTAATGAAAAAACATTAAGATTAAGACTCAATAAATAAATCTTTATATTACCCAAGCTATAATCTAACCTCTTATAACCCGGTGATTTTGGATTTCATCACAACCCCAGATAACTGGCTTAGTTACGACACATATTTACAGGTAGTAAAAACTTAAATAAAATAAAAGACATAAAAAATAAAAAAATAAAATTAAATACTGAAAATTAAATGCTGAAAAGTAAATGCTGAAAAGTAAATTGCTGAAAAGTAAATAAAGTAAAGTACATAAAAAAAATGCTGAGGTAAAAGGATCCGCTTCTATTACTTCTATTTTAGATATCTCCCTTAATATAATATATTAACTTTGCATGATATATTACCAACCAGCCATATAGGCGGTATCTAGATTAAGTCAAATTAATATTAATTACCAACCGACCAATCAGGCGGTATCCAGTTTAGTCAGGTTAAAACCAATTTAAATAATTACCAACCGACCAATATGGCGGTATCCTCGTTAAGTCAGGTTTTAACTAGTTTATATATTATAATTAAGGGAGATTAATCTAAATATTAGTAATAAAAGTTTTACCTTTTACCCCAGCAAAAGGGAGTTACCTCCTCATTACTGAAAAGTAAAAATTGAAAATTAAAGAAAGAAAAGTACTGTGCGTAAAAGTAAATTGCGGAAAGTAAAAACTGAAAAGTAAAGAAAAGAAAGTGCGAAAGCGGAAATTAATTACTGAAGCTATAAATAAACAAACAAGATACAATCTTCTTAGTATTCTTAAGGAATTCCTTAGAAGAAAGTATGAATTTTACAATGAAATGGCTTGGTATTTATAGGCAAAATTTTACCTCCATCAAATCATCCACCAAATCAATTATTAATTGCTCCACTAATCTCTTATCATGTTTGGTGATGATTTGATAATTTTTATTATTTATTTATTAATTTATTTTTTGCTTTGAAAATGATTGAAAGTGACTTTAATAATTATACACTACACACTTCTGGTGATGGTTCATCAATTTCGGGCATGAAATCTTCATAATTAGAAATTATTTTGTCTTTCAAAGTTGTAGATCTTGAGTCTTCTTTAATCTGGAACTTGAATCAGATCAATCCGATATCTGAGTAAAACGTTATGCCCAAAATACGACAGATGCGTAAAACTGGAATTTCCAAACTGCGCACTTCGTCAAAACGCCATTCCAAGTTTCCAATCTCCAAAATTAAAATATCAAGTCCAATAATTGCCCTTATTTGACCCATATTTCGTCCTAAATGATTTCATTAAGTCCCAATATTATTTTATCTGCAAAATAAACTAAAACACATCAAAACGTTCATCAAACCCGAGAAACTAAACAAAATATTAAGTAAAAGGTGCGGTAAATATTGATATATTTTCCGCTCATCACACCCCAAAACCTAACATTTTGCTAGTCCTCGAGCAAAACAATAAAATAAAATTAAAATTAAACTAAGCCACTTTCGTAGGGATCACGGTTGCATTTAGCATATGCAACAAGCCTTTAAACCCCTAGGTGTCCCTAGTGGAGGAGTTGTAGTCTCGTGAGGGTTTACAGCAATGATACCCACAAAAATTTTACAAAAGTAAAAAGGTAGTAAAACTAATGCACACAAAAGCAAAAAGACAAGCTAAAAGAGAATAAAGATGTTAGTGACTAATCAGGTGAAACTTCTACTTCAAGTCAATAGTTGTTTTGTTTCATTCTAAATTACAGAATAAGTAAATTCTCCGATTATTTTTACCATTCTTCATATACACAGCCAACAAAATATTAAACATCTCATTTTTTTTCCCACAACAGTCATAAGTGCAGTTGATAAGAGAGTAATATTTTGTCCTAAAGTTCTATCAGATTTAACACCTTTTGGTAGCAATGGAATAATTTTTCTCATTTTTCTGATTTTTTCTTTGATTTTTTCTTTTTCTATTTTTTTTTATATACAATATCTTCCATCTATGTAGCGAGTGTTGGGTCGGTGGCTCCCAAAACCAGTTGGCTTTAGGGCACCAGATGTTAAGACATCCCTACGGACTTAATTACTCAGACTTCAGATATATATATTTTTGCAGCATCTTTGATCCATGTAGCGAGCTTTGGGCCAATGACTCCCAAAACCAGTTGGTTTTAGGGCACTAGGTGTCAAAAACACCCTTACAGACTTAATAACTCGGATCTCGGACGTTTTTTTTTTTTTTTTTTTTTTTTTTTTTTACTCCATGCTTTTTGAGATGCTTCCTCCAATTAAACTAGAGCACTGAATATTACAGACTTTTCAATTTTAGCTCATGTCCGTATGTTACCATGTATGTTGATAATATCTGTCAACTGAGCATATGAATTCATTTTAGTCATTTTATGGAGAATTTACAAATTAAATAATTCAAAAGGAAATAAACAAAAATTAACTTGTTTCGAATTAGGTTTGAGATACGTCTCAGGAGTGGAAACTCCTTACTCAGCTATCTCTTACCAATTTCACCTTTTAGTCAAAAAATAAAAACACAAAAATGCAAAATATTTTTGTAATTTTTGAAAATTTTTCAAATTTTTTTTTTCGAAGAATTTTGGACTAAAAATAAAACAACACACAACTAAAAACAAGGTATTGATCAATTAATTTCCTCCCCCAAACCTAAATGAGACATTGTCCCCAATGTCTTAACAGTAGAAGAAGAATTTAGAAGATAGTACCTGGTTAGCTGAAATTCTACAGGAATTTAAAGGTTAAGATCCAGATTAACCCGACCACCTCTTACCACGATCGTCCCCAGACCAATTTATCTTTGAAATGATAGGGTCAACTTGTGGTTCATAAGCTAAGAGTTGGTCAATTAGATCCGGAGCGGTTCTGGCAGTAAAGATGAGTTCTTTTAAAGGTTTTGATATGAACCCATTTCTCCGGCATCATCAAGAAACACACAAAGAAAATCATAAAATCCATCAACATTGTACAGCCCAATTGGTTTCTGGTGTTGTTTCAGGTTCGCCCAAGATAGTACAATAAAAATTTCCTCCAATGTACCCAAGCCACCTGACAAAGCAATAAAAGCATCAGCACGGTTAATCATTTCTACCAGTCGTTCAGACATACCTGACACGATTAATTCCTCTCCGTTTGATGGTTCAATAAGATTTGCCTCTGCCAAGGGTTTTGGGTTGATTCCCAAAACATGACTGCCTCCTTCCTGTACGGCCTTTGAAACGATCCCCATTAGTCCAAGATTGCCTCCTCCGCCATATATTAAGTGCATATTCCTTGCAGCTAAGACTCGACCCAATTCCTGTGCTGCTTCTACGTATTGTGGTTTAGTACCAACACTACTACCGCAAAACACACAGATGTTTTCAACTCGTCTTCTTGAAGTGGCTTCCATTTTTATATGTATTTCTTTCTCAACTCTGGATGCCTTCAAAAGTGCAATGACAGGCTGAATTTATAGTACCTGAAAAAGGGTGAGATAAAAATAATAATAGCACAAGTATCTTCCAGAGGACGATTAGTAGCGAAATAATATCGTGTTAGTCAAAAAGGTCTGGATCTTGTCTACGAAAATAAAAGAACAACAAAATAAATCACAATTATTAGGAAAAGACAAAGAGATATAATATTTACAAGAAAGTAACGGCTTGATTGACGTCTATGTGTCAGGGACAAGCTTCCCATCCAATTTTCTTATAAATTGGCAATAGGGTCTTTTGAGTCAGATTCCCGAGACTTAACAGTTGTCTTTCTTTTTGAATTGTGTATGTAATTTGCGAATGGCTATATGAACATATCCACTGGGATGCGTCTCAAGAGTTGAAGATATTTCATATACAGACTCCTTACTCAAGCCATCCCTAATGAATTTAATTTTATCTTCGCGATTATCAGACACCATTCCTAAAGAACGACAATGAGTGTTGCAATTAAATCGTACACATTTGTAACAAACACCCATTTGCTTAGCTCTACGTTTCTTTGCATAGGTGCTTCTTCCAAAACCAGGCAGATGTGAAATAAAAGAGTCAGAAGACTCACCTGCCAATCGGATTCGTGCTTCAATTACCCAACGAATATCATTAGGAATACCATTGATCATCAGTAGTCTCATTCGTTCCAAGCGAGCTTTATAGACTTTCATCAGAGATTTTTGAGGGAGGGAAGGGATTGCTTGTGAAGATTTGCGAGAGCTTCTTCCATCTTAAATGACTAAACCTGCAAAAATTAAACACACAAAAATAAAACACACCAGATCACAATATATACACAAATTGCATGGGTTGCCTCCCTGCTAGCGCTAAGTTTAAAGTCATCAGCCAGACTTGACTTCTCGAACGTTAAGCTGGATCTGAAAGTGTAACACTTTCTTTTTGTCGCTCAAATGATTCTCCCCAGTAGTGCTTGACACGCTTGTTTTTAACCTTGAAAGTTTTGCTGGAGTCAGGATCATGTATCTCAACGGCTCTATTTGGTAGAACTTTGGTGATCACAAATGGACTTGACCACCGTGATTTTGGCTTCCATGGGAAGAATTTCACACTTGATTTTTTTAACAGTACCTTCTGCCCTGGTTCCAGTTGTATGCGCACTAACTTCTCATCATGTCTTTTCTTGCCCTTTTCTTTTGTACAATTTGGCATCCTCAAAAGGCTGATTGTGGAATTCTTCCAATTCGTTGAGCTGGTTGAACTTTTTCTCTTCTGTTGCTTGTAGTGTAAGAATTGGCTTTCTTCAGTACAAAAGGCGCTTTATCTTTAGGCTCCACAGGCAATTGACATGTTTTAAGTTTGTCGGTAGAACTTTGCATTGCATTGGAGTTCTGAATGGTACTGTGTATCACATCGAGTTTGAAACATTCCTCATTCTTTTCATCATCTGGGAAATTCATGGCCTTGAAAACATTAAATGTTACTTCTTGGTCCTGTACCCTCATGGTTAGTTCTCCTTTATGTACATCAATAATGGTTCGACCTGTAGCCAAGAATGGTCCCCTAGGATGATTGGCACGTCTGCGTCTTCCTCCATATCAAGGACAATAAAATCTGCTGGGAAAATGAATTTGTCAACCTTGACCAGCACATCCTCAACTACGCCTCTGGAATACGAGCGTTCTATCAGCAAGTTGCAGTGAGACTGAAGTTGGCATTGTTTCTTCCAATCTGTAATTTCCTGAAAATAGAAAAAGGCATCAAGTTAACACTCGCACCTAAATCACACAAAGCCTTACCAAAGTTATGTTCTCCTATGACGCAAGGAACAGTGAAACTGCCAGGATCTTTCAACTTCGGGGGAAGTTTCCTCTGAATGATGGCACTGTGCATTCTTCTGTTAATGCTACTGTCTCGTAATCTCCCAATCTCTGTTTTGTGAAAGAATATCTTTCATGAATTTGGCATAGGTGGGCATTTGTTCCAATGCTTCTGCAAATGGAATGTTGATATGCAGCTTTTTGAAGATCTCCAGGAACCGAGAAAACTTCTTGTCCAATTTGTTCTTCTGAAGACGTTGAGGAAAAGGTGGAGGTGGAGGGATCTGTTCTTTTTCCTTTGCTTCTTTTTCCTCCATCTGTTTCTTTGTTTCTTTTGGAACTTCCTCAGCAGCTGTTTTGGCTCCAACATCTTTGTTGATTTCAGTACCAACCCTTTTTAACATGATGGCATGGCATTGCTCCTTCCCCATGTTCCTTGGATTTGGCTCTATGTTGCTAGGAAGGGTACCTGGCGGTCTGTAACTCTGAGCATTGGCTAGTTGTCCAATTTGATTCTCTAGTGCTTTGATAGAGGCTGAATGGCTTTGATTCAATGCTACTTGATTTTGAAACAAAACATCATATCTTGCTGCTTGAGAGCCGTGTTTTGCTTCCATCTTTTTCAAGTAGGTCAACACTTCTGTTATTCCTGGTTCATTTGCCTGCTCCTGGCTTTTGTTATGTTGCTGGAATTCAGGTGGTGGATAGTTCTGCTGTTGGCCTGAATTGTTGCTCCATGAAAAATTAGGATGATTCATCCACCCTGGGTTGTAAGTGTTGGAATATGGATTGTTCCCCTGTCTGTTGAAATTGTTGACATAATTCACCGTCTCTTCAAGTTGGTTTGACTCTGGTGCTCCTCTATATGGTGAACTTGTGGTTCCAGCGATGTTCACAACTTGCGTGCTAAGTGTTTCTAGACATTTGCATATCTGATCCAGCCTGGTATTCACTGCTGTGTTTGCTCCAACTTCATAAATTCCTGCAATTCTTTGGATCGTGCTCCTTTCTGTTGGCCACAAGGAATTGTTGTTGGCCATTTCTTCAATTAGGTCCCAGGCTTGATCTTCTCCTTTCGCCATTAAAGCTCCTCCAGCATCAGCATCGATTGTGGTTCTCATTATTCCAGAAAGTCCATTGTAGAAGGTCTGAACTTGTAGCCACTTTGCGATCTCATGATGAGGACATTTCCGGAGTAAATCTTTGAATCAATTTCCCAAGCTTCGCAAGGGATTCTGAATCTTGTTGCATGAAGGATGTGATGTCATTCCTTAACTTTGCAGTTCTGGCTGGTGGAAAGTATTTTGCAAGGAATTTGGTGGCTAGAGTGTTCCAAGTTGTGATGGAACCTGCTGGTAGTGAATGTAGCCAAGCTTTAGCTCTGTCCTTCAAGGAGTATGGAAAAACACACAGTCTCATTGCTTCTTCTGATGCTCTGTTGTAGTTGAAAGTACCGCAAACTTCCAGGAAGTTACTGATGTGGGCATTAGGATCTTCAGTTGCATTTCCCCCAAACTGTACTGACTGCTGAATCATCTGGATGCATGTTTTGATGTCACCTGCATTTGCTGGTAAGGGAGGAAGTACAATACAAGAAATGAGTCCGTCAACCACCGGAATGGTTCTGTCTCGAATGGGAATCGGTGGTGCAACGTTCAAAGGTTCAGGTTCCATGTTGACTAAAGCTTTTTGGCCTTCTCGCCTTTCCCTTCTCAACTGTCTCATGGTTCTTTCAATTACTGGGTCAAGCGGTCGAAGTTCAAAGCTTCTGGTTCGTCTCATGTAGTTTCTGAAAACCTGAAACACAAGAAAACAACAACAATAAGTAAAAAGAAATTAGATACAAGTAAAGGTATCTAACCCCTAAACTAATAGTAAAAGATAAATAAGTCCCCGGCAACGGCGCCAAAAACTTGACCGGCGTAAACACACACGTATAACGCAAGCGCACGTATCGTTCAAGTAGTATAAAAAAATCGATCCCACGAGGACTTAATATCTAATCTATTAATTTTATGAGGTCAAATGATTACTAGTATCTAACAGGTTGTTTGATTGATTTGAAATGGTGACGATTCTAAATTTAAAAACAAGTAAATAAAATTATTCGAAAGTAGGTTTTAAGAAAATTCAATATTAAAAACTATCTAGGGTTGTGATTTCTTCCAATATCATTTCTAAAGATGAAGTGGTTATCTTAAAGTTGGGTAATATATTGATTTTATTAACCTGGAACACTAAATTATGTGTAAGCCTCTGTCAATGGTCAGACACAAATACCCAGTTTAACCCAATTGAACCATATGTCTATGTCAACCAAATTATCTGGACTCATTAAGTTTAAGTTCCAATTATGGCTACCCCCCCGCCCGACAGGTATATGTCTATCCTGTAAGGAAATCTATTAAAGGGTTATCTATCCTCAAAGAAGATCATGGACTATTGAGTCTAAGGTCTTAAACTTAAAATCCCTATGTCTAGTTCATTTTAAGTTTCCCAGTTCAATTTTATTAATGGCCAGTTAATGAAAAAGCATTAAGATTAAGACTCAATAAATAAATCTTTATATTACCCAAGCTATAATCTAACATCTTATAACCCGGTGATTTTGGATTTCATCACAACCCCAGATAAGTGGCTTAGTTACGACACATATTTACAGGTAGTAAAAACTTAAATAAAATAAAAGACATAAAGTAAAATACTAAAAATTAAATACTGAAAATTAAATGCTGAAAAGTAAATGCTGAAAGTAAATTGCTGAAAAGTAAATAAAGTAAAAGTACAATAAAAGAAAATGCTGAGGTAAAATGATCCGCTTTTATTACTTCTATTTTAGATATCTCCTTAATATAATATATTAACTTTGCATGATAATTACCAACCAGCCATATAGGCGGTATCCAGATTAAGTCAAATTAATAATTAATTACCAACCAACCAATCAGGCGGTATCCAGTTTAGTCAGGTTAAAACCAATTTAAATAATTACCAAACCGACCAATATGGCGGTATCCTCGTTAAGTCAGGTTTTAACTAGTTTTATATTATAATTAAGGGAGATTAATCTAAATATTAGTCATAAAAGTTTTACCTTTTACCCCAGCAAAGGGGAGTTACCTCCTCATTACTGAAAAGTAAAAATTGAAAATTAAAAAGAAAAAGTACTGTGCGTAAAAGTAAATTGCGGAAAGTAAAAACTGAAAAGTAAAGAAAAGAAAGTGCGAAAGCGGAAATTAATTACTGAAAGCTATAAATAAACAAACAAGATACAATCTTCTTAGTATTCTTAAGGAATTCCTTAGAAGAAAGTATGAATTTTACAAATGAAATGGCTTGTTATTTATAGGCAAAATTTTGCCTCCATCAAATCATCCACCAAATCAATTATTAATTGCTCCACTAATCTCTTATCATGTTTGGTGATGATTTGATAATTTTTATTATTTATTTATTAATTTATTTTTTGCTTTGAAAATGATTGAAAGTGACTTTAATAATTACACACTACACACTTCTGGCTGGTTCATCAATTTCGGGCATGCAATCTTCAGAATTAGAAATTATTTTGTCTTTCAAAGTTGTAGATCTTTGAGTCTTCTTTAATCTGGAACTTGAATCCGCTCAATCCGATATCTGATTAAAAAGTTATGCCCAAACTACGACAGATGCGCAAAATTGGAATTTCCAAAACTGCACTTCGTCAAAACGCCCTTCCAAGTTTCCAATCTCCAAAATTAAATATCAAGTCCAATAATTGCCCTTATTTGACCCATATTTCGTCCTAAATGATTTCATTAAGTCCCAATATTATTTTATCTGCAAAATAAACTAAAACACATCAAAACGTTCATCAAACCCGAGAAACTAAACAAAATATTAAGTAAAAGGTGCGGTAAATATTGATATATTTTCCGCTCATCACCGAGGGTCTCAAGGAGCAGAAATTTTTTTGTGTTCTTCGCATCGGAAATCCGATCAAAGTGAGTATTTCTGCTATTTTACTTTTTTGTATTCGTACATTTCATTGCTTAATTTGATCTTGGTTTGACCTAGAAAACCCAACATCATTTTAGCAAGAAATTTATATTTTTGCCCTTTTTGTCCGTTTTCTACTGTTTTGGCCCCAAATTACCTCCAGAGAGTCCTGTTATTTTATTTATCTACAAAATACCACAAAAAACATCAAAATATTCACAAAACTCAAGAAACTATACAAAATATTAAGTCAAATGAGTGGGAAATAGTGATCTATTTACTACTCATCACACACCGAAACCTAACATTTTGCTAGTCCTCGAGCAAAACAACAAAATAAAATAACATAAACATATTTAAAATAAACATTAAACTAAGCCACTTTCTTAGAGATCACGGTTGCATTGAACGTATGCAACAAGCCTTTAAACCCCTAGGTGTCCCTAGTGGACGAGTTATAGTCTCGTGAGGGCTTACAACAACGATACCCACAAATGTCAATCTAATACTAATGCACACAAAATCAAAAAGACAAGAGAAAAGAGAATAAACAAGTTAGTGACTAAACAAGTGAAACTCCTTATCCAAGTTAGTAGTTGTTTTCTTTCTTTCTAAATGACCGAATAAGTAAATTCTCTGATTATTTTTACCATTCTCCATATATACAATCAACAAGTATCAGTCAATTCATTGTGCCATAATATTCATAAGTGTAGTTGAAAAGAGAGTAATATTTTTGTCCTAAAGTTATATCAGACTTCTGATGAGTGGTATTTATATCACTATTTCCCACTCATTTAACCTTATATTTTGTATAGTTTCTTGTATTATGAATATTTTGATGTGTTTTTTGTTTATTTTGCAGATAAATAAAGTTGGGAAAGCATTGGAAGCAATTTGGGGCCAAAACAGTGAAATTGGACAAAAGGACATTTCAGTAAATTGTCCGCGTCGCGATGCTAAGACCTTCCGCGTCGCGACGCCTAAAATGCGCCGAACAGTGCTAACGTGCGCCGGGTCCACAAATCAGAATCTGAGAAAAGTTTGACTTTGCTAAAATGCGCCCGTGCACGTGTCACCATCACAGCCGATCTGCTAACATGCGCCGTGCCACGTGTCAGCATCCTACGGTGCCGACAGTCATCATCGCCACGTGTGCCACGTGGCATCCTACGTGTCTCCATGTCATCAGCCACGTCAGCAAGGCAACAAGTCAACATTGGTACGTGTCGTGCCACATCATCATCAGCCAATCAGGAAGTGCCACGTGTCGCAATCCTGCGGGTGCCGACAGTCTCTTTCCCATGTGTCACCACGTCATTGCCACCCACACCGCCATCATCATCGCCACTCAGCATCAATCCTTGACGTATCTAATCCTTATCTGACACGTGGCGGATAAGAATCTCATCGACCAATCAGAAGCCGCCACGTGTCACAATAATTGAAGCCCAACCACCGCGCCACGTGTCACCTTATCAGCTTATCCAGAATCTTCAAACCGACGAACCAGAGCGTGCCACGTCGACAAAAGCTGGCGTAGCGACGCTGAAGGCCCTGGCGTCGCGACTCTGGAAGCCTACCAAGGCCTATAAATTGAGCTCGAGATTTCAGAATTCATTGTACCACTCTCTCTCTTCTATTCTATGTAAAGAGAGAGTTTCTCTCTCTAGTTTATTTTAGATTTTAGTTTTTTTTAGTTTTTAGTTTTGTAAATAATTTTAATTACGTTTTGTTAATATAGTAATTTACTTTTTACTTTTTACAGTTTTTACTATTTACCATGAGGAGGTAACTTCCCCAGCTAGGGTGAAAGGTAATTCTTTTACTGTTACTATTTAGATTAATCTCCCTTAAAAATAATATATTCACTATTTAAAATATTGACTTAAAAAGGATACCGCCAGATTGGTCGGTTGGTAATTCAGTTTAATCTGGTTTAAACCTGACTAATAAAGGATACCGCCAGATTGGTCGGTTGGTAATTTATTTTGGTTCCGCCTTTATGGCTGGTTGGACTTAATTTGACTTAATCAGGATACCGCCTATATGGTCGGTTGGTAATATTATCATAAGTTTATATATTATATTTATGGGAGATATCTAAATTAGTAGTAGTAAAAGTAATTCCTTTTACCTTAGCATTTTATTTTATTTACTTTTTTAGTTTTACTTTATGTCTTTTACTTTTCAGTATTTTTACATTATGTCTTTTACTTTTCAGTATTTTTACTTTATGTCTTTTACTTTTAAGTTGTTACTAGCCCTAGTTATGTGTTAGTTATCTAGGGGTTGTGATGAATTCTAATATCACCGGTTTATAAGGGGTTATTTTATAGTTTGGGTATTTAAAGGTTTACTTATTAAGTCTTAAGCTTAATGCTTCTTGTTGTTTGATCACCAATAAGATTGATGTGGTAAATCTAAAATGAACTAGACATAAGAATTTTAGGTTTCAGCCTTAGACTTAATAGCCCACGATCTTCCTTGAGGATAGATAACCCTTTAATAGATTTCCTTACAGGATAGAAATATACCTGTCGGGCGGGGGTAGCCATAATTGGAACTTAAACTTAATGAATCCAGAAAATTTGGTTGACATAGACATATGGTTCAATTGGGTTAAACTGGGTATTTGCGTCTGACCATCGACAGAGGCTTTTGCATAATTTAGTGTTCTAGGTTAGTAAACTGATTTATTATACAAACATAAAATAATCACTTCATCTTTTAAAAGATATTAGAATGATTCACAACCCTAGATCTTTGTGTCTTTTGTTATTTTCCTTAGTATTTTCTTCTGTCTTTTTATTTATTTATTTATTTTGTAAATCCACTTTCAACCATCAAACAATCATTCTCTTCACCCTCAATTAGATATTTTAAAATAAATAGATTCAATAATTAATAACAACAGTAGGAATTAAGTCCTCGTGGGATCGATATTTTTATACTACTTCAACGATACGTGCGCTTGCGTTATACGTGTGTGTTTACGCCGGTCAAGTTTTTGGCGCCGTTGCCGGGGACTTATATTTCTTGAGTTGTTAATTTTGAAGCTATCTAATTTACTTGTATCTAATTTTCTTTATTTTTATCTGTAATTTTTATTACTTTCTTTTTCAGGTGATTGAAAAAATAGAACATTATTGGGAGTTTGAGAGATCACGTGCTTTACAAGAAGATACACACCCCAATCTGGGAGCAACAGTCCGGTTTTCTGAGGCCTGTTGTCCAGCCCAACAATTATCACTGAATGCCAGAACCAAAAAATACTCCATTTGCTCAACAGAACGAGATGGGGAGATGTATGATATGTGATGGTAAGACCCGAGCGATCAATGTATATACCGTTCAGAGTGGCATAATTATTGGAATCATTCATGGAACGAAGAACCATCACATTTATCCACCATCTACCTTCGATTTCCATCAACAATCAGAACCATCATGATTCACATGCTCAAAGATTGGCTCGAAGAACGGGAAGCTCAATTAGATGCACAAATTCAGAGACAATCAGAACTCCTTCAAAGGATGACAGATCAAATGAGACAATTAACAGAAACCAGAACATCATACCTCAAGAAGCATTTTTAGATAACACTGATGAAGCCTTCGAGTACCCGAGATCCACAATGACACCTTAACAAAAGGAGGAGGCTGAGCAGTATCAACAACCATAGGGTATGTCAGGAGCCCGAACCGGTAAAGTCTCAATTTGACTTTTATATTCAGATTCTGACGAGGATGAAGCTGATCTATTTGTACCAACTGCACTAACAATGGAGGATCAAACTTTCAATCCTCAAAATGAAGATCTTGGAGCATGCTTTAACATGATGTTTGAAGAAGATCTATTTGAACCATCCATTCCAGTCGTATTAGAGGATGAAAACCTAATGTCAGAAACATCTTTGCATCCTCAGGTTGACAATTTTGAAGCATGTATCTCACCGATAACAGATGAAGAGCTGAATACAAAATTTTACAATACATCTGTGAAGAAAATGTGGAACAAGAAGCAGAGCAAATGGAGGAGCAACTATCAGACCATTGAAAATCCAGAGCATTCAGGAGAAACATCGCTGTTTTGGGGAGTACAAATCAAAAATATCACCCAGAAGCTTGACAGAATGGAACTTCCATTCCAAGTCAAGCACCATATGAGACCTCCTGATTTTCTTTCTTTCTTTGCAGGAATCACTGGAACAACAAGGAGCCAAAAGGTGGCACGAGCACTGAATGAGACAAAACTCTTTTTGCCACTTTACCGTTGGAAGAGACCATTCAAAAGCAACGCTCACGGGATTGTCTTTAATCGGTCATCCAAAACGACATTGAAACCTCCTTAACAGATGGATTTCATTCACGTCTGGCTGAAGACGAAAATTTAGCGCTAGCAGGGAGGCAACCCATGCAATTTTTTGTAATTTGTTTTCATATTTTGTGTATACATATTGTAGAGTTTTTTAATTTGTGTGTTATTTTTGTAGGGAAAAGCACAAACGAAGCATTTTAAGACAGAAGGAATTGTGTTTGGCCATCAGGAAGAAAAGAGCTAATTCATTTTTGATGGCTGAGTAAGAATGAAATCTTAAGACGCATCCTAATGAATTTATACTAAGCAGTGGCGTATTGCGTACACAATTCCGTTGTCTTAATTATTGCTTTGATTCGCTTTTCTATTGTAATTATCTTTATTTTCGTAGACAGGATCCAGACTTTTTGACCTTTCACGATTTCTTTTGTTTTTTAGCTAACAATCGTCCTCTGGAAGATATTAGTGCTAATATTACTCACCCTTTTTCAGGTCTAGGTAATAAATCAGCCCGTCATTACACTTTTGAAGGCATCCTGATTTGAAAAAGAAATACATAAAAAATGGAAGCCACTTCAAGAAGACGAATTGAGAACATCTGTGTGTTTTGCGGTACTAGTGTTGGTACTAAGCCACAATACGTAGAAGCAGCACATGAATTGGGTCGAGTCTTAGCTGCAAGGAATATGCACTTAATATATGGCGGAGGCAATCTCGGACTTATGGGGATCGTTTCAAAGGCTGTACATGAGGGAGGCAGTCATGTTTTGGAAATCATCCCAAAACCCTTGGCAGAGGCAAATCTTATTGGATCATCAAACAGAGAAGAAATGATCGTGCCAGGTATGTCTGAACGACTGGTAGAAATGATTAACCTGCTGATGCTTTTATCGCTTTGCCAGGTGGCTTGGGCACATTGGAGGAAATTTTTATAGTTCTATCTTGGGCGAACCTGAACATACACCAGAAACCGCTTGGACTGTTTAATGTTGATGGATTTTATGATTTTCTTTGTGTGTTTATTGATGATGCTCGGAGAAATGGGTTCGTGTCAAAATCTGTGAAAGAACTCTTCTTCACTGCCAGAACTGCTCCGGATTTAATAGACCAACTCATAGCCTATGAACCACAAGTTGACCCTATCCTTTCAAAGATAAATTGGTCCGAGGACGATCATGGTAAGAGGCGTCAGATTAATCTGGATCTTAACCTTTAATTTCCTGTAGATTTTCAGCTAACCAGGTACGACCTTCTTAACTCTTCTTTTACTGTTTAAGACATTGGGGACAATGTCTCATTTAGGTTTGGGGGAGGAAATTAGTTGATTAGTACCTTGTTTTTAGTTTGTATGTTGTTTTTATTTTTAGTCCAAAATTTTTCGAAAAATACAAAAAAATTGAAAATTTTTCAAAAATTACAAAAATATTTTGTGTTTTTGTGTTTTTAATTTGACTAAAAAGGTGAAATTGGTAAGAGATAGCTGAGTAAGGAGTTTCCACTCCTGAGACGTATCTCAAACCTATTTCGAAACAAGTTAATTTTTGTTTATTTCATTTTGAATTATTTAATTTGTGAATTCTCCTTAAAACGGACTAAAATGGATCTTCATATGCTCAGTTGACAGATATTATCAACATATATAGTAACATACGGACATGAGCTAAAATTGAAAAGTTTGTAATATTCAGTGCTATAGTTTAATTGGAGGAAACATCTCAAAAAGCAATGGAGTAAAAAAAAAAAAAAAAACGTCTGAGATCTGAGTTATTAAGTCTGTAATGGTGTTTTAACACCTAGTGCCCTAAAACCAACTGGTTTGGGAATCACTGGCCCAAAGTTCGTTACATGGATCGAAGATGCTGTAAAAATATATATATCCGAAGTCTGAGTAATTAAGTGCGTAGGGGTGTCTTAACACCTGGTGCCCTAAAGCCAACTGGTTTGGGAGCCACTGACCCAACACTCGCTACATAGATGGAAGATATTGTATATAAATAAAAAAAAATCAAAGAAAAAATCAGAAAAATT
Source organism: Zanthoxylum bungeanum (assembly GCA_019454045.1). Taxonomy (NCBI): domain Eukaryota; kingdom Viridiplantae; phylum Streptophyta; class Magnoliopsida; order Sapindales; family Rutaceae; genus Zanthoxylum; species Zanthoxylum bungeanum. The sequence goes on along the minus strand of SKCR01052192.1, from coordinate 41,172 downwards.
ATTCCATTGCTACCAAAAGGTGTGAAATCTGATAGAACTTTAGGACAAAAATATTACTCTCTTATCAACTGCACTTATGACTGTTGTGGGCAAAAATGAGTTTTAATATCTTGTTAGATGTGTATATGAAGAATGGTAAAAATAATCGGAGAATTTACTTATTCTGTAATTTAGAAAGAAACAAAACAACTAGTAACTTGGAGTAGAAGTTTCACCTAATTAGTCACTAACTTCTTTATTCTATTTTCTCTTGTCTTTTTGCTTTTATGTGCATTAGTTTTACTACCTTTTTACTTTTGTAAAATGTTTGTGGAATCATTGCTGTAAACCCTCACGAGACTACAACTCGTCCACTAGGGACATCTAGGGGTTTAAAGGCTTGTTGCATACGCTAAATGCAACCGTGATCCCTACGAAAGTGGCTTAGTTAATTTATTTATGTTATTTTACTCTATGTTTTGCTCGAGGACTAGCAAAATGTTAGGTTTGGGGGTGTGATGAGTGGTATTTATATCACTATTTCCCACTCATTTAACCTTATATTTTGTATAGTTTCTTGAGTATTATGGAATATTTTGATGTGTTTTGTGTTATTTTGCAATAAATAAAGTTGGGAAAGCATTGGAAGCAATTTGGGGCCAAAATAGTGAAAATTGGACAAAAAGGACATTTCAGTAAATTGTCCGCGTCGCGACGCCTAAAATGGCCGAACAGTGCTAACGTGCGCCGGGTCCACAAATCAGAATCTGAGAAAAGTTTGACTTTGCTAAAATGTGCCGTGCCAGGTGTCACCATCACAGCCGATCTGCTAACATGCGCCGTGTCACGTGTCAGCATCCTACGGTGCCGACAGTCATCATCGCCACGTGTGCCACGTGGCATCCTACGTGTCTCCATGTCATCAGCCACGTCAGCAAGGCAACAAGTCAACATTGCCACGTGTCGTGCCACATCATCAGCCAATCAGGAAGTGCCACGTGTCGCAATCCTGTGGTGCCGACAGTCTCTTTCCCACGTGTCGCCACATCATTGCCACCTCAACGCCATGTCAGCATCAATCATTGAGTATCTAATCCTTATCTGACACGTGGCGGATAAGAATCTCATCGACCAATCAGAAGCTGCCACGTGTCACAATAATTGAAGCCCAACCACCGCGCCACGTGTCACCTTATCAGCTTATCCAGAATCTTCAAACCGGTGAACCAGAGCGTGCCACGTCGACAAAAGCTGGCGTAGCGACGCTGAAGGCCCTGGCGTCGCGACTTTGGAAGCCTACCGAGGCCTATAAATTGAGCTCGAGATTTCAGAATTCATTGTACCACTCTCTCTCTTCTATTCTATGTAAAGAGAGAGTTTCTCTCTCTAGTTTCTTTTAGATTTTAGTTTTTTTAGTTTTTAGTTTTGTAAATAATTTTAATTACGTTTTGTTAATATAGTAATTTACTTTTTTACTTTTTACAGTTTTTACTATTTACCATGAGGAGGTAACTTCCCCAGCTAGGGTGAAAGGTAATTCTTTTACTGTTACTATTTAGATTAATCTCCCTTAAAAATAATATATTCACTATTTAAAATATTGACTTAAAAAGGATACCGCCAGATTGGTCGGTTGGTAATTCAGTTTAATCTGGTTTAAACCTGACTAATAAAGGATACCGCCAGATTGGTCGGTTGGTAATTTAATTTTGGTTCCGCCTTTATGGCTGGTTGGACTTAATTTGACTTAATCAGGATACCGCCTATATGGTCGGTTGGTAATATTATCATAAGTTTATATATTATTTTATGGGAGATATCTAAATTAGTAGTAGTAAAAGTAATTCCTTTTACCTTAGCATTTTATTTTATTTTACTTTTCAGTTTTACTTTATGTCTTTTACTTTTCAGTATTTTTACTTTATATCTTTTACTTTTCAGTATCTTTACTTTATGTTATTACTTTTAAGTTGTTACTAGCCCTAGTTATGTGTTAGTTATCTGGGGTTGTGATGAATTCTAATATCACCGGTTTATAAGGGGTTATTTTATAGTTTAGGTAATTTAAAGGTTTACTTATTAAGTCTTAAGCTTAATGCTTCTTGTTGTTTGATCACCAATAAGATTGATGTGGTAAATCTAAAATGAACTAGACATAAGGATTTTAGGTTTCAGCCTTAGACTTAATAGCCCACGATCTTCCTTGAGGATAGATAACCCTTTAATAGATTTCCTTACAGGATAGGAATATACCTGTCGGGCGGGGGATAGCCATAATTGGAACTTAAACTTAATGAATCCAGATAATTTGGCTGACATAGACATATGGTTCAATTGGGTTAAACTGGGTATTTGCGTCTGACCATCGACATAGGCTTTTGCATAATTTAGTGTTCCAGGTTAGTAAACTGATTTATTATACAAATATAAAATAATCACTTCATCTTTTAAAAGATATTAGAAGGATTCACAACCCTAGATCTTTGTGTCTTTTGTTATTTTCCTTAGTATTTTCTTTTGTCTTTTATTTATTTATTTATTTTATAAAACCACTTTCAACCAATCAAACAATCATTCTCTTCACCCTCAATTAGATATTTGTAAATAAATAGATTCAATAATTAATAACAACAGTAGGAATTAAGTCCTCGTGGGATCGATATTTTTATACTACTTGAACGATACGTGCGCTTGCGTTATACGTGTGTGTTTACGCCGGTCATGTTTTTGGCGCCGTTGCCAGGGACTTATATTTCTTGAGTTGTTAATTTAGAAGCTATCTAATTTACTTGTATCTAATTTTCTTTATTTTTATCTGTAATTTTATTACTTTCTTTTCAGTGATTGAAAAAATGGAACATTATTGGGAGATTGAGAGATCACGTGCTTTACAGGAAGATACACCCCAAATTCGGGAGCAACAGTCCGGTTTTCTGAGGTCTGTTGTCCAGCCAACAATTATCACTGGATGCCAGAACCAAACAATACTCCATTTTCTCAACAGAACGAGATGGGGAGATGTATGATATGTGATGGTAACCACCCGAGCGATCAATGTATATACCGTTCAGAGTGGCATAATTATTGGAATCATTCATGGAACGAAGAACCATCACATTTATCCACCATCTACCTTCGATTTCCATCAACAATCAGAACCATCAAAGATTCACATGCTCAAAGATTGGCTCGAAGAACGGGAAGCTCAATTAGATGCACAAATTCAGAGACAATTAGAACTCCTTCAACGGATGACAGATCAAATGAGACAATTAACAGAAAACCATAACATCATACCTCAAGAAGCATTTTTAGATAACACTGATGAAGCCTTCGAGTACCCAGAGATCCACAATGACACCTTAACAGAGGAGGAGGCTGAGCAGTATCAACAACCAGAGGTATCAGTTCAGGAGCCCGAACCGGCAAAGTCTCAATTTGACTTTTATTATTCAGATTCTGACGAGGATGAAGCTGATCTATTTGTACCAACTGCACCAACAATGGAGGATCAAACTACCAAGGTTAAACTCGTCAATGATAAACTCAAGCCACTTGCGTAACCCTGACAGCTTTGGCACGTTCAGGATTCCGCTTTCGCTTGAATTTATCTACTATCAAGTATACATCCGGCATAAATAAATTTCTATCGGCTAAACCCTCACTGCTTTGAAACGTTCTCGGATGTAGTCGTAGAATAGATATCCATAAACCGTATTGACAAGGCGAACCAAGAAACAAGTATCTCTATAATAGTTACTTTAAAACTTATTAATTATGGATTTTCCGCAAAAGTGTCATACACCCTAAATTTAATCAAATTAAATTAAAACATGCATGTATCAAGCAAAGACAAGATCAAACATTAGATTTAAATGGCTAATCATATCAAGGGCCTAGAATCAGACTCGCTCTGATACCATTTTTGTTGGGGGTTTTAAGGGGTAGTACGGGTAACGCAGCGGAACTCGGAAAATCAAAATTTTCCGATTTCAACAAATTTTCTTGAACAGGTAAAATAAACTTATTTATTTTAATTACTCAATACTTAAAATCTGAAATTTTTACCTAAGAACTCATATTTATTCTTAATTACCGTAAATGCCAAAAACTTTCCATTTTAATCATTTTAGTCCTAAGTTGTTTAAAACAAACTTAGGTGATTTCCAATCACAACCAAAATGATTTTTACATCAAATATACATGAAAACAAAATTCTAAAAACTTTTTCCAGATTTTTCATTAATTACATAATTGCCCCAAAACTTTGCATTTTGATCATTTTGGTCCTTAAATTGTAAAATATAATTTTGAATGATTCCAAATCAGTACCAAAGTAATTTTAAAATGTCATACACATCAAATTACAAATTGCAACTCAAACCCATAATTTCTTACAAATTGATGTTTTTGTAAAATTAGGGTTTATACCCTTTTCAAATTAGGGGCTTTTCGTATATGTGTTGTGTAATGACATATGCATGGGTATATTAAGTTTGGTGATGATTGGATTTCATCTTAAATTATTTTGAACAAGATTGGACTAAAATGCACAAATTGGAAACATGGAGGGGCTCATGGAAATTTGTAAGAAATTGTGGGTTTGAGTTGCAATTTATAATTTGATGTTATGACATGTTAAAATCACTTTGGTACTGATTTGGAATCACTCAAAATTGTATTTGGAAATTTAAGGACCAAAATGATCAAAATGTAAAGTTTGGGGCAATTCTGTAATTAATGAAAAATCTAGAAAAGTTTTCAGAAATCTGTTTTCATGTATATTTGATGTAAAAATCATTTTGGTTGTGATTGGAAATCACCTAAGTTTGTTTGAACAACTTAGGACTAAAATGATTAAAATGGAAAGTTTTTGGCATTTACGGCAATTAAGAAGAAAATGATCAAATTACACCAAATTAAATAAATCCAATGTTTCAATCAAGTCTCTACCACACCAAACAAGTCTCACCACTTTGAAATAACTCTAGAACAATTCTAGGTCATTAATGAGTGGCCCAAAAAACTCTAGAATGGTAACTAGATCATCAAATGATCAAAAGTGTGCTAATAAACTATTTACAAGCTCACTTTGTTTATATACATGCATACTACTTTCATTCAAGATTCCAAACCACTTATTGCAATATTAAGAGAGTAGAAAAATGTGTGAACAAAATATGTGTAGATAATAACCCTAGAAGCATTTTTCTAGTTGAAGAAAAGTTGAAAAACTTACTTTTTAATCAAGTTTTCTTTAAGTCTTTCTCAAGTTCTTCACTTTTTTCTCTCAACCTATTCTTTTGTAATATTTGGAGGCTTATCAAAAGGTTGAAGAAAATAAAAAATATAACACTTTATATATGTAGGGTTGTGGCTGAAAATAACAAAGAAAAAAGGAAAATGATATTTTCAATTTTTAACTTATTAAAATAAATATCTAAGTTATCAAAACCATTTTGATAACTATTTCCTTTAATGCATAAGTCAACAATATACACTTGTTAATCATTTCCCATCATTATCACTTGGTAAGATATTTATATTTTAATTACTTTGATCATTTAACAATTAATTAATTAATTAATTAATTAAATACAAATATCTCAAATATATGTATTATATTTACTTTAAATATCTCAAATAGATATATTGATGATATATGTCAAATATCATAATTTGACAATTAATTAATGTGTATTTAATAATATCAAATATTAAACACAAATACACACTAATTAGGAAATGACGGTTCGACCCCTAATGCATGTATCTTTCGTTTAATAGTTAAACAATTTATAAATAATCACCATTATTTATAATAGTCGCCCTAATGCTCTACGAGTATATTTCATTAATGGGACTCTCTAGATTCAGGCATATCTGTCAAGAAATCCAATTTCGTGCCACAATCTACCCACCCATAAATTATGACGACCACGGATATAAACTAGCAGAATCATACATGTCGAGGTCATTGCATACATATAATCCCTCTATCACAGGTATCCAGAGTATCCCAGAGATATAGATATAAACGTCAAATCTCTATAGGTATAATCTCGTTGACGTATCTATTAGCAATCTCTAAATAACACTCAGAACTTATTTCCAAAGTATACCACAACCATGGATTTAACTGATCGCTAATCACATATGGACTACCTATGCTCTGTACACAGAAGTGACAGATCATATCTTGACCCACAAATGATATCCTGAGGATCGGTCTACACCCAACGAACATGCGGAGGTCTGATCTAAATAGATTGGTGACGTGACTGCCATCTAAGTATGGAGGATGTCTCATACATCCACAGTGGTATCTCAAGTCGAATGACCTCTATGCTACTCAACCCGAGAAGATTCTTATTGACGTTGGTGTACCATCCATTAAGAATCTTCGGTGAGTCGTTCAGTGTTTATCCACTATAAAACACCTACATGTCTATAGGAGTCTCCCAAGACTCATGGTTCATTGGGATAAACCATCAGACCAATTTACGATATATTGACATGTAATGGTCTCAACTGATTTAACTAACCGACCCGTGTTAGTAAATCTTGACCAGGAACTTTTTTTGATAATATATTTCTAGTAGTGACATTTCCCATTGCAATTACAAACTACTTTATAACTGCACTTCATTATATATTATCGGGTCTTTATCTAATATATATATAATATATATATATATATATATATATATATATATCACTAAATCAGATTTAGTTTCAATCTAATAGTAATTAGATCGAATGCGTATATAAAAAAAACAAGATGTGCAACCACTAAAAAAGTAATATTATAGAAAAAGAGGATGTTCGTATTCATGAATCGGAAATAAATACGGTCAGGATTGGCGCTCTGAGCACCAACCCCAACAATAACTACTATCTTATTGTTGTTCAACACTCCGCTAACTTTGATTCTTCTCTTGTAGCTTGAGACGTTTAAAGGCAGACGACGGTCCTACCAGTGTCAGAAGGTGGTATAATGAACTTTCCTTGACTATGCGAGCCAGTATTATTGCCACTAGGTTTGATCCCTTCATCCGCCGCATCTCTCTCTAGGCATAGAAACATCATAAGAGAGGGCTGCAAGTGTTGGTGGAGCGTTGGATGGATAAGACTCACACCTTTCATTTGCCAGTCGGGGAGATAATTATCACTTTAGGGGACTTTTCTTATCTAGTCAGCATTCCATGTGAGGGTCGCTTATTGAAGTTTGATTGCAGCCTCTAAATCCCTACTAGGCTAGCTACATCCACCGTCTGTTGGGGGTCACCCCTAGAGTTCGTTCCAGGGTCATTGCATATGAGCAGTTGTGAGACCACTGAGAGAAGAACCTTACCAGTAAGGAGATGATAGATCAACTGATGTGATATTTTCTTTTATACATGTTCGGCTACACCTTCTTCCCCGATGCTTCTAGCTCGATGGATTTGTGTCTTCTGCCCAATACGTGATCTGGAGAATGATACAATGAGGCTGGACTGGTGTTGCCATGGTGGCCCATATGTTCAAGGCTACGAGTTCTCAGTGAAGGTATGTACCCTTATCACACTTACTCCTTATCTCTGTTGTGGTTGATGTCGTACTAATGTTTTTCCATTGTCATAGGTCTGTGTGTATGAGTTCGGTATTCTAGGTCGGCCTTTTTCCAATTTCCTATGAGGAAGTGGTGTTCCCCGGTTTAGCCCGCTGGGATGAGTCCATAGTGGGATCTTTGGACTCCCATGATATGAGTGTGCACAAAGCTCGCATAAATGGGCTCTCTTGGAATATGGTGAGTTTTTTCCTTTACTTCTGATTGTTCTTGTTCTTTCTCTGATTAGCACTCTCTTTATCATTTTCAGACTGACAAGGCCTTTAGCGCACCCTATTGATGACCTATCAGAGTCTACTCATTCTTTGTTCTATATGAATGGACCGTGGCTGCTTCTCCTTGTACTGACCAGTGACTTTGGTATCTAGGACCCCAAGCCCATAGAGTTCCTACCTCTCTGCCTCTTTATATGTTCTTTGGTCTCCATATGAATGGGGAGGAACTAATGGTGGCCCTGAATGGCTTGCCTGCTAAGTAGTTCCTGGTGGAGGGCTAGTACCGACAGTGGACCTGCTCTGCTCTCTTCGAATCTCTGCCACTGTCTGACCCTCATCGGGCTACCTAGGTGTGTATCACTATATTAAATTCTTTCTTTTCTAAGCTTTGTGTTCCTCTTATTGACATGATTTTTTGATGCAGACTAGCAGCAAAGGCCGTGAGATGATCCCTATCGACCACTGAGGTCCTGAGGAGGAGAGGAAGAGGAAGAAGAGGGTGAGATGCCGGCGGCTCGTCGGTACCATCTACTTTTAGGTGATCTCGGGCCCAAGTGTTTTCTCTATGAAGGCCTTTATTCATCTTCAATGTCGGCTCCTCCCAGTATCATTCCCGATACTGTAGGTTTTTTACTAAATCCGACCTACATGGTCAATGGTGATGCTGGGGTGAACGAGGTTTGCTCTCTATGCTTGTAGGGGATGTAGTCGCTGAGAATTACCCTTGCAGATGCTGTGTATGTGAGTTTCTCTGATTTCTTATTCTATTTTCTTTTGCTGAGTTCTTGGTACTGATCAAACTATGTTACAGGTACCTGTTGACTTCGCGAAACATTGCTTTCACATAACATAAGCAGCAAAGATGACACTGACCTCTCAAAGCTTCTCTAACCCGGTACCTGTAGATAAGAGTTAGCATGTATGCATGATTTCCTAACTTTCATTTTCTGTTTTCGATTGTAGGAGCTTCAGCACCGATATGACTCATTGCGCAAGCGTTACGATATGACTCATTGCGCAAGCGTTACAATTGATTGGAGGTCTGCACAAAGGGGTTGCATTCCCAGCCTGCGCAGAGGGAGCCTAAGCTAGATCCTACGGCGTCAGAGGCTGAAGAGGAGGAGTTCGGTGAGGATGAGGTCGATGAGAGAGAATCTTCTGAGGATAATGATATCTTTTTTTTTCTTTTATGTCAATACAATGGTTGTAAGCAAGCTTTTTGTATAAACTTTCTAATTTAATAAAGAAACATTATTTTATTTCAACCATCTTCTGAATTCCCACTATTTACAATGCTTTTTAGACTAGATCATTACATAAATACTGCATCAATACTCTGTAAGCTCTGACTGAACTATATTCTGCTTCTTCATGGGATGTATATTCGACCATATATGTCCATATCCGGTCAGACATGTGTAAGGAATATCCCAGATATAGGCTGAACATATCAAGAGAATTTGATCGTGTCCCCTGCATGTCCGGCCGGGCTTAGTGTAGAAATCTGGTCCAACGTCTCACGAAGTCTTGTAGCATTAGGGTTCCTCATGAGGCTAGGAATTCGATTCTAAAACTTAAAAACCCCAAAACTTCTATACATAGACCTCGTATCCTCATTGTTTTCAGCACAAAAGGCACATGTCTTTGTTGGGAAGCGGCCGCGAGTGCGCAGCGGAAAATCAAAATTATTATGCCACTTTCCCTTTGCCCAAGACCCATTTGTTTTGATTATTCTACAAGCCTAGGCATTTTACTATATATTTTAAGCATAAAACTCATAAAACATGCAAAGAACATAAACCTAAACATGCTAACTATCATAAGAACTCTAAATAAAATAAAGAAAGAAAAAGATTTGCTTGAACCGTAGACTCCTCCAGTCTTTCCTCCAATCTACAAGCTTTTCTCGAACTCATCAAGCTCTTCCACGTTCCAAAGAGGCACCCATGTGTATGGCCTCCAAAGATGCACACACCAAAGCCAAAACTCAATGGCAAGACTACGCCTTGAGTGCACGGGTATTTTGCCCTTTGTACTAGCCTAGGCAAATACCTCAAAACTTTTAACTCGAGGTTCCTCTAGTCAATTAGACTTAGGATCCTCAAAATCAGTGGCTTACTCTTAAACTTTAGAGTTGCTCACTTATATAAACCCAAGATATAAAAGGTTTGGTGTAAAAAATTGTGAAGAAGAATTCTTTGGTTTATATAGTGCTCCAAAGACAACAAAATTAATTAAGAATCCGATGTGGGATAAAAGCTAAGTTAATATTAGCCATTGGATCTTGATTTAGTGGTTTAATGAGATTATAAAACCCTAATAAGAGTTTGGGCCGAATTGGAATTCAAAACAAATAAAAAAAAATTTATTATTCATGTTAATATTCACATTACTATTCACGTGAATAGTAAATTTTTTTTTATTCCAATTCCCAAAGTGCCCCTATCGTCATTCACCAATTCCTACAGCAATCATATATGCTGTTATATTTGTACTGTGCACTATTAACCATTGATTTCGACTTTGTTATGTATGACCTTTTGGGTTCCCCTTAAGTTCGACATGAAATGAATCGTGATAATTTAATCGAACATAAATTATCCTCTGATCAGATGTCCGTTCGATTTCAATGACAAAGGTTGACATCTAGCAACATGTCAGGGCCCCCAAATGAGAAGGAAAGATATATATACCCATTCTGTATGCGATTTACATATGATACGGTCCATCGCCTCACTGTATCCCCACCTATTGACCTAGGGTACGGAAAGTGTCTACCAATATGGTCAAAGGTATGATATTGATAGTTTCATGAATCGTGCTAACCCAAGAATCTCACATGATTCTTCCGCTGTGGCCACAGTCTCAAGCACTGATCACACATATCAACCCGCGGACTAGAATACTACTCTTATAAGAAAATATTATCTGAGAGAGTGGTGATTCTCTGTTGTATCTTTACAAACTTCATGTGTTTCAACAAATGACCCAATCATACACTCATGACCGGATCTTTTGAACCGGGGAAGGAGAATGTCAAATTTATTTGATCCACACATAAAATTGAAAAGACCTCAAGTCTAAGGACTAGTCATATAATCGATACATGAAAGTTCTCACAGACACATGGGATAAACACTCCATATGAAAACTTTCGGCGGTCAGTTCGATGGACACGAGCAACTCATGCATCAATGTGATACACCAAGCGGTCGGATCTCCGCTAGTTGCCTATGATATCGGCTGCCCCACTTAAGGGTGGATCATATCATCATGCTAGACTCTCCGTTTTGTGAACGCCTAGATTATTCACAAAACTATGACTAGGAACATTGAAGAGTAATGATTCTCATAAGGCGTGGAAGTCATCGTCTTATTACTCCAAGGGCTTTATTACAGTGTTGATGATTCATATAAGTTATGTAAGACACGTATAATAAAGATTGCCATTTTATTAATTAATTAAAATATTACAAATACATATACATATAGCCCATCCAAAAGTTGGGTATAGGGCATATCCCTAACAATCTCCCACTTGCACTATAGCCAACTAGTATGAATCTGGACACCGTACTCCCGGGTGTGCCTATCATGCTTTTATTGAGTCAGCCCTTTAGTCAGAGAATCTGCAAGATTATCTTATGTTGGTATTTTCTCTATAATAACTTCTTTTCTCTAAAAAATCTCTCTGATGAGATGAAATCGCCTGAGTACATGCTTGGATTTCTGGTGGGACCTTGGTTCCTTTGATTGAGCAATGGCACCCGTGTTGTCACACTACATCGTGACGCCATTCTTTATCGCGGGAAGTACTTCCAGCTCCGTGATGAACTTCTTTATCCAGACTGGTTCTTTAGCAGCCTCAGATGCTGCAATATACTCGGTTTCAGTGGTGGAGTCTACTGTAGTTGACTGCTTTGAGCTTTTCTAACTTACAGCACCGCCATTTAAAGTAAATAGATATCCTGTTTATGATCTGCTGTCATCCCTATCGGTCTGAAAGCTCACATCACAATAACCAATGACTTTCATCTCAGAACAATCTCCGTATGTCAAAAACACATCCTTAGTTCTTCTCAGAACTTAAGGATTGTTTTGATAGCTGTCCAGTGTTGCTCACCAGGATTTGCTTGATACCTGCTCGTTATACTAAGAGCATAAGAGACATCAGGTCTTGTACATAGCATGGCGTACATGGTCGATCCTATTGCTGAAACATAAGGGATCCTACTCATACGCTCTCTATTTGAAGGAGTATGTGGACATTGCTCCTTAGATAATTTGATTCCATGACAAGTAGGTAAATTACCTCTTTTGGAATCTTCCATTTTGAATCTTTTCAAAACTTTATCTATGTACGTAGATTGAGAAAGTCCTAACAACCTCTTAGATATATTACGGTAGATCTTAATGCTGAGGATTTAGGCTGCTTCTCCCAAATCTTTCATGGAGAAATTCTGAGATAACCATTGCTTGGTGGCTTGCATCATGGGAATATCATTCCCGATGATTAATATGTCATCGACATATAATACAAGAAATACAACAGCACTCCCACTAATTTTCCTGTAAACACAAGGCTCATCTAAATTTTTGATGAAGTCAAATTCTTTGATTGTCTCATCAAATCTTATATTCCAACTTCTGGAGGCTTGCTTGAGTCCATAAATGGATCGTTTAAGCTTGCATACTTTATTATGATCATCCTTATATACAAACCCCTCAGGTTGTGTCATATAGTCTTCCTCTACGAGGTCCCATTAAGAAAGCTGTTTTGACATCCATCTGCCAAATCTCATAATCAAAGTGTGCAGCTAGTGCCAGTAAAATTTGAATGGACTTTATCATTGCAACAGGCGAGAAGGTTTCGTCATAGTCAATTCATTGGATTTGTCTATAACCTTTCGCTACCAATCTAGCCTTATAGGTTTGGATGTTGCCTTCTGCATCAGTTTTACGCTTGTAAATCCACTTGCAGCCTATGGGTTTTATCCCTTCAGGTGCATCTACCAAGTCTCAGACTTGATTCTGATACATAGAGTCTATTTCGGATTTTATGGCCTCAAGCCACTTGACTGAATCAATGTCACGCATTGTTTCGTCATAACTGGTGGGATTGTCATTATCAATGACCTGATAATGTTCCTCATCAATATGGAAACCATATCTTTCAGGCTCATGTCTTTCCCTACCAGACCTTCTGAGTTCATAACCTTGTGGTTGTTCCGTCGCTGCCCTTTTGAGGGGCCTGGGGTTTAGTTCTATGTTAGTTTGTTCTTCTCGTACCTCATCGAGGTCAAGTCTACTCCCACTATATTTCTTGAGAAGTTATTCATTCTCTAGAAATTTAGCATTTCGTGAGACAAATGTTCTTTGTTCATTTGGGACGTATAACACGTATGCTCTTAGTTCAAGGCATATCCTACAAACTTACATTTAACTACCCTATCATCCAATTTGTTAGTTTATGTGAGCTTGGCATATGTGTCACATCCACAAACTCTTAGATAACTAAGACTATGACGTTTCCCAGACCATAACTCATATGGTGTTTGACTAACAGTCTTGGAATGAACTTGGTTTAGTAGTAGTGTTGCAGTTTCTAAAGCAAGACCCCAAAATGAAAGAGGTAGATTCGTACCTGGCATCATTGATCGGACCATATCTAATAATTTCTGATTTCTCCTTTCGGAGACCCTATTATGCTGTAGAGTTCCTGGAGGAGTCCACTGGGAAACAATGCCATTTTCTCTCAAGTAATCTTGAAATCCGCCGCTTAAGTATTCACCACCTCTGTCAGACCTTAATGACTTAATACTTTTATTAAGCTGGTTTTCTACTTCAGCTTTGAAGTCTTTGAATTTCTCAAAGGCTTCATATTTGTACCGCATAAGGTACACATACTCATATCACGAATGATCATCGAAAAAGGTGATGAAGTAGGAGAATCCACCTCTAACGGTGACTGACATTGGTCCGCATACATCAAAATGTATGAGTTCTAATGTCTCCGCTGCACGCTGTCTTTTACCTTTGAAGGGTAATTTGGTCATTTTACCAAGTAAACAAGACTCACAAGTTCCATAAGGTTTATATTTGAAGGGTTTGAAATACCATCCTTATGTCGCTTAGTTAATCTTGTTTCATTGATATGACCTAAGCGACTATGCCATAGAAGTGATTCATTGAGATTATTCGAGTTAACATTGTATATATTAGAGGTTGAACATTCTTGTTAGTTTGTAAGACATAGATACCATTATTCAAAATACCATCTCCATATTTTATTTCATTGAAATAAATAGAACATTCATTACAACTTATTAGGCATGAAAAGCCTTTATTACATAAAAACGAAAATGAAATGATGTTCTTTACTAGAGAAGGTACATAAACACAATCTTATAAGTCTAAAACTAAACCATTCGGCAAAACTAATGAATAAGTTCACATGCACAATGCAGCCAGTTTTGCTCTATTACCCATGCGTAAGTCAACCTCCCCATGACGGAGTCTCATACTGTTTCTCACGCCCTGCATATTGTTACACAAGTGAGTCCCACAACCGGTGTCAAGCACCTAAGTAGAAGGTTCAGAGTTTTGAGAATATAGTTCAATCATATACAACATACCTGAAGCATTGGGCTTCTTGGCCTCTTGGGCTTCCCTCCCTTCCTTGGCTTTCAAGGATCTGCAGTCTTTCTTCCAATGACCATTCTTTCCACAAAAGAAACATTTCCCATTTCCTTTTTTCTTCTCCACCTTACTATTGGGCTTTAGGTGATCTGGAGTCTTGGCCTTGCCCTTATTTTTCTTTGGGCCTCGTGGCTTCAGGTCTGTACCCGTAAGCATGACGGAGGTTTTAAGCTCCGGTTTCAAGTCCTTTTCTGCTTACTTTATCAGATTATGCAATTCTGCTAAAGTAGCTTCTTTATCAGACAATGAAACTGCATAATAAAGTTATAGAATTCTTTTGGTAAGGATTGAAGAATTAGATCGTGACCTATCTCATGATCCATGATGAACCCGAGGTTGGCCAATTTTTCAATGTGGCCAATCATCTTAAGCACATGTCCACTAACATATCCTTCCTTATACCTTGTTTAGAATAAGGCACATGACACTTGGAATCTCACGATATGAAAGGTAGTTGCATACAACTCCTTCAAGTGAAAGATGATGGTTTCAGCATCCATATATTCGTGAGCTTTCTGAAGTTCGTTCGACATAGAGCCAAGCATTATGCAAACTGCTTGCTCATCATCATCGACATGTTTCTTCCAAGCATCAAATGTATCTTGGTCAGCATCTTCTGTGGTTCAGGGGGAAATGGTCTTTCAAGAACATAGAAAATCTTTTCTTGTCGTAAGATAATTTTAAGGTTTCTAAACCAGTCATTGTAGTTGTCCCCTTTGAGCTTATGCTCATCAAGGATGGAATGAAGTGATACTTTGTTTTCCATTTGAATGTTTGTGAAATATTTTAACCCACATGTTAAGAGAAAATGTTAAAATTATGAATATGTTTTCATTAATGTTTCATAATAACATGGGCTTTTAATATTATGAAATTGCTCCCACTCAATTGTTTTAAAATTTTAAGTAAATCGCATCAACCCCAATATGATGGATTTCTTGTGGGCAAGGAGGGCAAGGATCCCATTATCATCAGTTCATAACTCCAACTAGGGCCGGTCATTATAAAATATGATAATTAGGTAGGTTCCCAACCAATTTATGATATAAATCACAATTCCTTGATCATTGGGTTGGGCAATCAAACATGCCATAGCTTATGCTAGTCCTTTGAGTAAATGATTATCTAGATGTCTTCACAGCTTTTCCTTTTGGCTATAAAAAGGTAGTGAGTGAAGTAAGACACCAAATCATTATCTAACTCTAGTAATACCTTTGGTTAAATTAATTTTAGTTTGGAAAGTTTTATTAACCCCTTGGTCCCAACCCACTTGTATCTTTTATAATGTCTTTTATTATAACAAATGATTTATATTTATTAGCCTTAAAGGTAATAAATCTCTAAGTTCATCACGGAATAATTAATTAGTTAAGGGATAAGCAATACACTCTCTATTTCTTAGAAAGTCTCTAGATGCTTGCACCCTAAAATAATCATGCCAATTCTAATCATACATAGAATCATCAAGCACATGAGTTTTAATATGTTGGAATTATTTTAGCATTAAATAACTTTGATTAATATTTAATTATGATATTGCATTTTATTTTATTCAAATAAATTTACTATTCACATTTTTCTGCAGACGTGTGAACTTTAAATGCAATTTCATAATTCAAATCTTAACCAAATCATGCAAAACTTGTGCCTAAAATTACATTTAGGGTGTTATCTTTCCAACGAGCTTTTAAACACCCAATTTCGAGTTCAAACGAGTGAGAACTAATCAAAACAAAAACGGCGCTCTGATACCAATGTTGGGAAGCGGCCGCGAGTGCGCAACGGAAAATCAAAAATTATTATGCCGCTTTCCCTTTGCCCAATACCCATTTGTTTTGATTATTCTACAAGCATAGGAATTTTACTATATATTCTAAGCATAAAACTCATAAAACATGCAAAGAACATAAACCTAAACATGCTAACTATCATAAGAACTCTAAATAAAATAAAGAAAGAAAAAAACTTACTTGAACCGTAGACTCTTTTAGTCCTCCCTCCAATTTACAAGCTTTTCTCGAACTCAGCAAGCTCTTCCACATTCCAAATAGCCACCCAAGTGTGTGGCCTCCAAAGATGCACACACCAAATCCAAAACTCAACGGCAAGACTACGCCTTGAGTGCACGGGTATTTTGCCTTTGGTGTTAGCCTAGGCAAATACCTCAAAACTTTTAACTCGAGGTTCCTCTAGTCAATTAGACTCAAGGATCCACAAAATCAGTGGCTTACTCTTAAACTTTAGAGTTGCTCACTTATATAAACACAAGATATGAAAGGTTTGGAGTAAAAAAATTGTGAAGAATTCTTTGAGTTTATATAGTGCTCCAAAGACAACAAAATTAATTAAGAATCTGATGTGGGATAAAAGCTAATTTAATCTTAGCCATTGGATCTTAATTTAGTGGTTTAATGAGATTATAAAACCATAATAAGAGTTTGGGCTGAATTGGAATTCATAATAAATAACAAAAAAAAATACTATTCACATTACTATTCACGTGAATAGTAAAATTTTGTTTTTATTCCAATTCCCAAAGTGCCCCTATCGTCATTCACCAATCCCTAAGCCATTATGGAATGATCTGTTCAATAATTAAACACATTGAACCATTTATGAATAATTCCTACAACAATCATATATGTTGTTATATTTGTATTGGGCACTGTTAACCATTGATTTTGACTTTATTGTGTGTGACCTTTTGGGTTCCCCTCAAGTTGGACATGAAATGAATCGTGATAATTTAATCGAACATAAATTATCCTCCGATCAGATGGTCGTTTGATTTCAATGACCAAAGTTGACATCTAGCAACATGCCAATACCCCCAAATGAGAAGGAAAGATATATATACCCATTCTATATGCGATTTACATATGATACGATCTCTCGCCTCACTGTATCCCCACCTATTGACCTAGGGTACGGAAAGTGTCTACCCATATGGTTAAAGGTATTATGTTGATAGTATCATGAATCGTGCTAACCCAAGAATCTCACATGATTCTTCCGCTGTGGCCACAGTCTCAAGCACTGATCACACATATCAACCCGCGAACTGGAATACTACTCTTATAAGAAAATATTATCCGAGAAAGTGGTGATTCTCTGTTGTATCTTTACAAACTTCATGTGTTTCAACAAATGACCCAATCATACAGTTATGACCGGTTCTTTTGAACCGGGGAATGAGAATGTCAAAGTTATTTGATCCACACATAAGATTGTAAAGACCTCAAGTCTAAGGACTAGTCATATAATCGATACATGAAAGTTCTCACAGACACATGGGATAAACACTCCATATGAAAAATTTCGGCGGTCAGTTCGATGGACACGAGCAACTCATGCATCAATGTGATACACCAAGCGGACGGATCTCCGCTAGTTGCCTATGATATTGGCTGCCCCACTTAAGGGTGGATCATATCATCATGCTAGCCTCTCCGCTTTGTGAATGCCTAGATTATTCACAAAACTATGACTAGAAACATTGAAGAGTAATGATTCTCATAAGGCGTGGAAGTCATCGTCTTTTTGCTCCAAGGGCTTTATTACAGTGTTGATGATTCATATAAGTTATGTAAGACACGTATAATAAAGATTGCCATTTTATTAATTAATGAAAATATTACATATACATGTATATATAGCCCATCCACAAGTTGGGTATAAGGCATATCTCTAACAGTTTTCCCTTCATTTCGCTTCTGAGGCGTCCTTTTTTCCCTAACACCACTGCTTCTAAATAGAACATCCGGTAGAGCCAAAGAATATCCAAAGGTACATCTGGCCATACATTGCTCATATCCGGCCACCTTTTTCTATATCTGGCCATGTCTCAGTTTCCTCCAGTTGTTTTCATGGCTCAAATTTTAAAGGATCCTATCGTGACCCTTATCCTTGGGGTGTCTGACTGGTCACCCCTAAACTTGGCTCAATTGTCTACCCTTCTCTACGTCCACCACGTAAAGGTAGATTATATTTTCTGAAGGTTGCTTCAATATTCTAGGATGCCAAAAATCATGTCTTCTATTTTCATGGCCACGAACTATGTCCCTTTCCAAAGAAATTTACTGCCATTTTCAGCCTGTGTTTTCCTTTTTCTACTCTTCTTGCAATGCCATTCTTCAAGAGCCAGTACCATAGGCAAGCTTCTGAGGCTTTCCTTTTCAGCCCTGATGATTTGGAGAAAGTTATACCATATCTTTCATCTATTGAGTTAAAGGCGTTGCTGGATGTTTCTTCAAACATGGAGGTTGGATCTCAAAGTTGGAAAAAGATAGTCATGTTCTGTATTGGCCCGATATCTCTTGGAGGGTCGTGATAGCAAGAAAGGTGATTATCGGTTGCTCCATATCATTCAAGGCATTAGGTGCTAACATGATCCAACCTCTAATTCTTGGCTGAGACGTTGCATGGTTTGGATGAAATCAAGCAGAAGCCTGCTAGTCGATTTCTGGGTAGCCCTTTACTCATGTAGGTTTGCCCTAACTTTTGCCTAGCCTGTCTTTTTAGATTTTCAACCTAGTGTAATTTTTGTTGGGCCACCTTTTCAGATTTTTAACCCATGTAGCTAACAAACCATTTTTTAGGTGTGGCTGTAAGAAAATGTGAAGCTAATAGCTCCCCCAATCTCTGTCTTCGCTTTCTATGGTCCTCGACATCATCTAGCATATGCCACGGTGAATAAGAACCTCTTCTTGTAATTTTCCAAAAAAAAAAGAATAAGAACCTCTTCTATAATGCATGGAAGAAGTGGCTATAGTAAGTATCTTATGCAAAGATTGCGTGGATGTGCCCTTGGTGGCGTCCCAACCATGTTACCATAGACTTCTTTCATCATTGAGTCCCTCTCTCAAGTCTCAATATCAACTCATTTTGTCTTCCAACTAGGCATTGTCAGCAGTACATGTGTCTTCCACATCTTGCCATTGAGAGGCGTACTTTCCAAGGTTGCCTCGTGTCTCGTCGTTTTCGGGACCATTTTCGTGACAAGCGGGCTCAGCAGCTCACCTGCACCATCATAACCCCAGAGCCTTCTAGTGCACCAGATAGACATGTTAATCTTTTTGATTCAGGCGCTGCATTAATGAGGCAAAGGAAATGACGTATGTATACTTAAACTAACAAATCTCTTTTAGAAATAACTATACATTCCATGAACACTTTGAGCCGGTCTATGTTGATGGGTTCTGTGAACTCTTTCCCTTGTAAGTCAGACAATTGAACTGATCCATTTCTTAGGAGTTTTCAAATCAAGTAGAGCCATTCTTAATTGGGCCTGAACTTTCCCCTCAGGTCCATAGCCAGTGGTCTAGACTGTTTCAACACCAAATCTCCTTCATTGATCTTACTGGGTCGAAGCTCTTTATTAAAGGCTCTAGCTATTCACTTCAAGTATAGTTGAGTATGTGTAGACATTGTATTTTTTGCATATAGCCCGATTATGAGTCTCGTACGGAGGAAACCTCTGGAAAATTGGGAAATTACAAGGATAAACTTCATGAAGGAAATGAACTCCAAAGAACACTACCAAAGGCCAGTCGAACATAATCTATGTTCGGCATTCCTTCTCTCAAACCAAAAGGTTCAACCAGATATATCCCAGAAACCCTAAATATGGCCAGACACAAAAAACTGTCATTAAATATACATATTATCAATATTAAAGTCACTGGATCTGATCATGACCTGCCGGATATACATTTAAAATTTAACTTCTGGTCGGACATGCATTAAAGTAGGTAACGCTTCATTAATGGTAGGCCAACTAAATAATTCAAATTATATATCTAGCCGTACAAAAATCAGATGTTACTCTGTAGTAATGATAGTAACGCTAGACAGAAGAGGTGGCTGAAGGGGGATTATATCTCCATTTCATTTTCTACCCAAGCATTATAAAAATGAGATCTTTCCTCACTGAAAAGGCTAATCAAAATTTGGAGATTCTAAAGTTAAAACTGTCCAAAAAAACCCTAGAAAATCCCCCCTCTAATCTTTTGGAGTTCCCTAATTCTATGAGGATGACTAAGTGATAACGCAACATCTAGAGGCTACTCAATATATCTGGCCGGATGTGAAATACATCCAGCCGGATATACACCATATCCAGTCGTATATGGTCACTTACCTACTGGTGTATTAGGCTGGAAACCCAAATATTATTCCATAGCCGATTCTGAATGGATGGTAATATGGTCTACATTTGGGGATACAATGATGCATACCATTAGGGAACAACCATATGAGAGGATTGGATTTTTTTTATAAAGATCTGTATTATGTTTAGATTGTTTACCATTAAGTAATTATGATACACGCATGTTTTCAATCATAATATGCATGATTTTGTTTCGGTTTGTTGTCTTGATAACGTTGCATTTGCAGTCTTTATATTGATAGCATAATAGAGTAATTCTGGATCACTATGCATATCCGACCAGACTTATTACAAGTTCGGTCGGACATGATAGAAACCTGCCTGGAACAAAGCCAAGCAAACCCCTCCACGTGTTCTAAGCCCCAAGAACCACGAATCTTGATTTTGTAAGAACAAAATCCTTCCAAGATGAAGTCCAACCCTTAAGGAACATTGCCCTTAAGAACCTTTCTTTATTTATTTGGAGAATCCTGAACAGCGATACAGCGCCATAACGCTTGCCACACGTTGATAAGCTTTTGTTTCGTAGAACCAAGGAAGAATCCACTCCCTCAAGATGACACAAGTCACTTTGTTTTGTAAAAAGATATATTCTTGTTAATTCTCAATTACAATGAATATTGCCCTTTAAATAGGTGGCTAACCCTAATTCTACCAAAATATAATAAAACAATAGTAAAATAAACCCAATAACATATAAAATACTTTAAAATTTCGTGCATGGGCTTTGTAATATAATTAACGTTCAGCCCAGCACTTAAACAACACATAACCTTAAAAAATATAAAATATAAAAACTATAGGGATATCTTGCGTCCTCATTTTAACCAAGACGAAGTCCGAACTGGACTTTGATGTAAGCTACAAAGTTGTAGAGGTACGAGTTCGCTTTCCAATGCAACTTGAATCACCAAAATCAGACATCAGACTAGAAATTTACGTCCAAATTATGAAGACTATACAAATTCTGCCACTGCTAATGCACCATTCAGAAATAAAGCCGAAAATAAATCAAGGCAGCCCATGCACGTCCAAAACCCATTTCATTCTTGATTTAGACATAATAAAGCTTTCATATAAAGTCTCATGCATGGACCAAACTCCAGAACCCAAGGAATGGACTTCGATGTAAGCTACAAAGTTGTAGAGCTACGAGTTCTCTTTCCAATGCAACTTGAATCACCAAAATCGGATATAAGACGAGAAAGTTATGTCCAAATTACGAAGACTATGCAAATCCCGCCACTGCTAATGCACCATTCAGAAATAAAGCCGAAAATAAATCAAGGCAGCACATGCACGTCCAAAACTCATTTCATTCTTGATTTAGACATAATAAAGCTTTCATATAAAGTCTCATGCATGGACCAAACTCCAGAACCCAAGGAATCTTCCAAATCCACCAAAATGGCCCAAATACACCAATCTGACCAAGCCATGCAATCAGCCACAACTTCAAGTTAACTTGGCCCAACTAACAGAGCTCATTCCGGATCACATCATTCTCCCTCTATTGAAAAGGATTCGACCTCGAATCCGAACCCAGGTCATAGATAAAAATGACAAGATCAATGGGACGAGAATCTTGGAATAAAAGAAAATCACATGGAAAAAAATGGTTAAGGTGAGCAAAAATCAATAAAACGAATGAATGACTTTTTGTCAATATTTTTCCACTCTCAATCTCTCCATTGCTACTCTCATTCTTAACTCCACTAGCAACAGCAAAGATATTCCCACCTGGATTCACATTTGAAATCTCATTTAAAATAAACTCAAAATGCCTATGTCGCTTTCTCAAACAATCAACACTCTCATCCACGATCTGATCACACTCTACATATTCGGCCACATGTACTTTTTGCACATCATAACTCATGTCCTCATAACCAACATCATATTGCTCCATATGATATTCACCCTTAACAGTAACGTCAAGCACCTCATTGGCATCATGAACAACCAAATCATGATCACTAATGTTATCGCTCACATCAATATCATCACTATCATCAACACCATCAACCACCTCACTCTTATTTATTGAAACATCAACATGTTTCATTTCATTACTCAAGGCTGCATTTATATCCTTCTCTACTTCACATTTTACTAATGTCTTTTTCTCTATCAACTCTGGAAGCTCTCATAATAACATTCCAAACTCAGCAATCGCACTTTTCTTTTTAGCCCACACTTCTTCGCTCATTTGCATGTACAACTCTTCCTTATAGACCTCTTGTAAGGTTAAAGGGGCAAGCTTGATGATTTTTCCACCATACCTAAATTTGTACATATTCTTATCCATATCATAAACTACATTATTGAATTTATACCAAGTCTTACCCAATAAAATATGCGTATGACACATAGGAACCACGTCATAAATTATTTGGTCAACATACTTCCCAATTGCAAAATTTACCACAACATGCTTAGCAACCTCGAACTCTCCAAAATCACTCATCCACTTATAAGGTCTATCAAGAGGTATCAATGGTAATCCCAATTTTTCCACAAGGGTAATGCTAGCTAAATTTGTGTGATTCCCTCTATTAATAATCATACTACACATTTTACTATTGATAGAGCATCTCGTGCGAAAGATAAATACCTTTTTTTTCCATCAAATTATTTATATAAATCAACCCCTTATTTGATAGACACCAATAATGAGTAATGACTCAAAGAATCACTAAGAAAATATGAAAACAAACACAAAGAAACTGACTAAAAAAATACCAAAAGTAAAACAAGAACACAAACTGAATGAAACTGAACAGAATTCGTAATTATTATTTGAACTAGATTTTGAGACTCGAAACTTAAGCGGACAGAGTGTGGCCAACCACTAACGAATTCGTCTCCTCGAGTACTTATAAATCGATATATTATGGGTCTCGTAACTCTTTCTAGATCAAAAGTTACAACAGTTTTAAAATCAGTGCGCGGCTGAAACATTCTGACCGAACTGATCCAAGAATTGAATCCTATATGCTATTACCATGCAAGACCATTATAATAACATCTAATATTCAGTCATAAACATGAAAAACATAAGGAAATAAAAAAAAAATTGAAATGAGAAGAGACCAAAAAAAAAGGAATATAAAGACTTCATAAAACGATAAAGATAGAGAAAATCTTGACCTTGGAACCCTGAGCTCCTGATACCAAATGATAGAAACCTTCCTAGAACAAATCCAAGCAAACCCCTCCACGTGTTCTAAGCCCCAAGAACCGCAAATCTTGATTTTGTAAGAACAAAATCCTTCCAAGATCAAGTCCAACCCTTAAGGAACCTTGCCCTTAAGAACATTTCTTTATTTCTTTGGAGAATCCTGAACAGCGATACAGCACCACAACACTTGCCACATGTTGATAAGCTTTTGTTCCGTAGAACCAAGGAAGAATCCACTCCCTCAAGATGACACAAGACACTTTGTTTTGTAAGAAAATATATTCTTGGTTAATTCCCAATTACAATGAATATTGCCCTTTAAACAGGTGGCTAACCCTAATTCTACCAAAATATAATAAAACCCTAGTAAAATAAACCCAATAACATATAAAATACTTTAAAATTTCGTGCATGGGCTTTGTAATATAATTAAAGTTCAGCCCAGCACTTAAACAACACATAACCTTAAAAAATATAAAAATTGTAGGGATATAGTGCGTCCTCATTTTAACAAAGAGGAATTCCGAAATAGACTTTGATATAAGCTACAACATTGTAGAGATACGAGTTATTTTTCCAATGCAACTTGAATCACCAAAATCGGACATCAGACGAGAAAGTTACGTCCAAATTACGAAGACTATGCAAATCGCGCCAATGCTAATGTACCATTCAGAAATAAAGCCGAAAATAAATCAAGGCAGCCCATGCACGTCCAAAACCCATTTCATTCTTGATTTAGACATAATAAATCTTTCATATAAAGTCTCATGCATGGACCAAACTCCAGAACCCAAGGAATCTTCCAAATCCACCAAAATGGCCCAAATACACCAATCTGACCAAGCCATGCAATCAGCCACAACTTCAAGTTAACTTGGCCCAACAAACAGAGCTCATTCTGGATCACATCAGGACATATATGTTTAAAGGTATAAATCCAACCAGGCCTCCCCGAGGCCAAGTCGATGAGGGGCATACCTTGTCCCTCTATGTCCATAACAATGCATGATATTATATCTTTGTCTATTTGAATATTATTGCATCTTCAACATGTGAATAAACTATTTTATGTGTTGATCTTTATTGAGCATGATTATGATTGTCTAGTTTTCACTGGGATTCAATGTTGTATCTTGCTACTGAATTTATTTTCGTATCTCTGTTCTTCAAAGTATATCCTGCAAGACTTCAAGTAAGTCCGGTCGGTGGTATATGTTCAAAACTTATATCCGACCAGGTCCCCAAGGCCAGGCCCATGAAATGCATGTTCAAAATTATTTAAGTACTGGTTTCTTAACAACTACTATAATAACGTAGAGATATTGTATCACTTTTATTCATTCTTTTTTACTGTTCATGCTTGTGTTATTGTATGATTTTAAATCACTTTTGCATGTTATTACATTATAAGATGTGGGGATATCTCCTTCAAGCATAAATATTATACTAACATAGTAATGGACCATTCTGAACCCAAACAGGTTTAAGGTTGGACCTTGCGAGAGGTGTAGTACGACCATAAATCATTCCTGGTGTCTCATAATGGGTGACGACTCATTTATTGTCCAGTTAGTCCTTCCATAAGGCATCTGTAATCTCTACGAGCTACAAGCCCAATAGTGTAATGGTTGCCAACGTCATAGGCATTGCGGTAAATCCTGATTTGCTCTTACAAAATGGCACATAGCTTTTATTCTTTTCTCGTCCAACAATGCTAATTGTTCAAATCTTTCTACGGTCCACTCTTGTTCTGGCAGTCATGCTTCCATCATGACTCTCATAGATTATATCTCGATTTTCACAGGCAGTTCTGACTCTATTCCATACACCATGGAATAAGATGTAGCTTATGTCGCTGTCCTGATCGAAGTCTTTTACCCCAAAGGGCGAACGATAACTTGTCTACCCAGTCTTTGTTATTCTCTGTTATCTTAGCCAGAATCCTTTTTAGGGACTTATTGGTGGCCTCTACTGCCCATTGTCTTTTGTTCTGTATGGCGGAGACTAGTAATGCCCATTCCCTTTACTTCTACAACATAGTTTTGGTATTTCTCTTAAATTATACCATGTTGTCTATCACCACATGGTGTGGCATTCCATATCAACAGACGATATTACGGGCTATGAATTTAGCCATTTGCTTGGTTGTAACATTGTGAAAATGATTTAGCTTCCACCCACTTGGAAAAATAGTCCCCAACCACTACTATAAATCGATGATGCCCATTTGAGGTTTGTGGCTTGATTTCACCGATCAGGTCGATACCCCATGCCGAGAAGGGTCAAGGCTCCGATAACCCGTGCAACTCCATTGGCGGTATGTGGTTTAGGTTCTCATGGGCTTGGCAATCATGACAGTACTTTACCAAATCCGCGCAATCCGCCTCCATAGTCAACCAAGAAAACCCTTTTCACATAATTTTTCTTGACAGATTGAGTTTGTTCATGTGTGGCCCACATACTCCTATCTAGACTTCGTCCATCACCTTCTTGACTTTTTCCTCTTTCCAACACCTTAATTATACTCTGTTAGACTTCCGTTTATACAAGTCCTCTCCCAGACTTAAGAAATAAGAAGCCAACCTTTAGATCGTGACATTTTACTTTTTACAAGTTCCCTCCAGAAATTATTCGTGATCCAAGAAATTCTAGATGTTTTGGTACCGAGGTCATTCATCATTGACATTAATGTCCATAATCTTGCCCATTTCATGCCTAGGCTTACTATCCATGGTCAACATTAATGGTTTCATAGTTAGCTTTTCTAGGTTCTCCCAAGCTAAAGTCAATGTAGCTAGCGCCTCTGCCATTAGGATGTCTTGCCTAGGTAGGTGTCAGAACGTACAATTCAATATGTTCTGTATCAAATATCTGAGACTTCTGAACTTACAATTCATTATGTTATGTATCAAATATCTGAGACTTCTGCATCATTCGCCCCTAAGTGTTGGACAGTTATGACCCATAGCGTCACTATTTGTACAGATCATGGTGTTGTTGTACAAATTAACTATGTGACAAAGGAAATTTATCTTCTATCATTTGTAATTAGATTACCAAGATGTATAAATGGTATAAGGTCTATATGATTAGTTCCGGATTGAGATGATGTGAGACAGTATCAATCCACGAAGGTTTAATCATTAAATATCCCTAGTCGTAGTATTATCGAGATTGGACATCGATAATGCGGAATAGACTAGTATTGCACTTGTGCGCGTTGTGAGGGCATAACGACATAGTTCTCATATATTTGGGTATAGGATACTCATGCAAGTGTAATAGGAGGTTGTGTTTTACCGATGGTACGGAAAACAGCTTCGCTCTGGATAGACCCCTCGGAATTCCATTGGTAGTATGACTATGTGTCTATGGAAGTCCGAATCAAGGTAGGTGTATTTGGTCTTAACCTGAGACTTGCACCGCTAATACTTGCGACAACCAATATACTTTGGTTTTGGTCGTCCAGGGCTTTAACAGGTTCTGTGTACGCCTCTTCTGGGTATATTGAGAATCGTAGTGTATTGGGTGTAATGTCGAGACAGAAGTATCACTCCAGTCATAGTGGAGATGATGATCACGTAGGATACGAAACTGGTTCTCTTACGTACTACAGTCATCGGGATAATATGACTGGGTCATGATTGTCCGATATAGAGACTAGTTACCAGAGATCCGATATGTGCTTCATACGGGGCAGACACATTTCCAGCCCCAGGCCTTGCATGTGACATCCAATATTGGATCGAAATACGCAATACTATGTATACTACGACTGATATAGATCATATATTCCTGTAAGGATATTTTTGGAGAATTGGGTAGGCATGGCGCTTTGCTAGAAGCCAACCTTGTCTTGTAAATCGATACAAACGTAGTACTAGGTACGTACGTGTTCGGATAGTACGACGACCAGATTTACTGCCAACATATCCGGGGATCTCATGGGTCGCTTCCCGAATATTCACCGATGACGTATGACTCGCACTTTATTAATCTTGGATTAATTAGATGAGAGAGAAAATTAATCTGGGATTAATTACGGAGATATTTTATCTAGGATAAAATATCAATTAAAGAGAGAGAACGATTAAATTGGAATTAATCGATAAAATAATATATTCGATATATTATACAAAATTTAATTTCGACGCGGAATTAAAATTAGATTTTAATTCGGGCGAACGAGTTAATTTAGAATTAATTCATCAGCGACATGAATAGTGATTTTGCTAGGCATAATTATTTAATTACGTCGCAACGGAAAATTCGTTAATTTGGAATTAGCGAACCCGAGCCCGAGAATGTTTGCGGGCGCACTCGCATTGCGAATTTAAATGCATCCCACAAGTCACATCAAGCATCAAATCACTCGTCAATCGATTGATGTGATGTCTAGTCACTTTGAGTGATGTGACAACATGTCACTATTGATTGATGTTGGTAGTTGGAAGGCATTGATTGTTTTTGCCTTTGACTTTTGGAATTTAAAAATGGTTTTTGGTATTTGATTTTTGGAAAATTAAAAAACTAAATATATAACACATTTTCTCTCTCTCTCTTGCAACCACTCACGGTTTTGGAACCATTTCCCTCTTTCTCTCCCATTCGGCTTTTGAAGCCATTTTTCTTCTTGTTTCTTGCTTGGCCGAGTTAAAAGGAGAAGCCAAAGAGAAAATTGTGGCAATTTTCTTGTGCTAGCACACTTAAGGGTCATCCTAAGGTGATAGGGAACCGCATTTGTGAGCATGGAATCACCAAATGAAGCTTGGAGCTTGGAGTATCCATGGAAGGGGCATGACCGAAAATCACAAGGACAACAATGAGCAAAACCGAGAGCTTCAATGGAGCTTGAAGGAATTTTGTTCAACGCATCGCTAAGCCGTTCAATGTAAGTATTCCGCAACTTCTTTGATGTATTCACATGGTGTTTCATTGCTTGATTTGATCATTGGGACCTAATAGAAACCCAACAATGGTATCAGAGCCATTTGAGCATGAAACTTGAACTTAGGGTTAAAATTGGGTAAATTGAATTTGAGCATGATTTGATAAAATTCTTTGATTGAGTATGCTTGAATGATGTTTAATTGAAGTTGGATTTGATCAATTTCATGAAAAGTTGATTGGATCAATTTTTGCCCAAATTTAGGCTTGGCCGAAAATGGAAGAACCCTAGAAGTCATGGTATTTTTTGATTTTAATCATTGGATGAGTTGAAATCAATTGGGAATGTTGATTGAGAATTAATTGGATTGAATTTGAAATTGGACTAAATTCCCTAAAATGTTGTGACCACGTAGCATGGGAAATGACTTGATTTTTTATTAAAATGTGTTGGACATGTTTTGATGATATTGAGCATAATTAATTGTACAAATTTGTGTTTTATAAATATTTAATTTGGGTAATTAATTATGACATACACTTTGGTTAATTAGTTATGAAATTTGGAATTTGGTAATTTAATTAATTGGGCCTATTTTGAAATTGGGCTTGAAATGTTGTAATTGGGCTTAATGGGCTTGGTTGTACCAAGATTGGTTTAGGCAAATTGGTTGGATCCAATTAGGCCCAAAACCATTTCCATAAAGTCCATATATGACTTAAATGCACCTTTAATTTTAATTGGGCCTAATGGGCCTAAATTGGTTTCTTGGCAAATAAGGGTAATTCCTTAAATGGGCTTTGGTATTTGGGTTTGACCCATATTGACCAAAAGTCCATGCCTTAGAAATTAATTAAAAGCCCATTGGACTTTAAATTAAATTAACATTGGATGTTAATCGGGCTTTGAGACCCGTAACGATTAGATTTGGAATCTAAGTCGAAAAGGTACATTAAAAAATGTATTATTTAATTTGGAATTAAATAAATGAATTAATATTAAATGCAAATTAAATTGGATTTAATGTTGTAGTTTAATTTAATTCAAGAATTCATACTTTGAGTACTTATTCGCAAAACGAGTTTGACTCGCGCAAAATCAAATCGTTGTTTGAACATTGGATGGTCATTAATATTCAGATTAATTAATTGGATTAGATTGATTGATAACATGCTTGTGTGAATACATGGTTGCGATGTATGAATAATGTATATCGGATGGATATTAGATGGGTGAGGGCAATTTTGGAAATTGTTGTAATAAATTTAGAATTTATTAAATTGGACCTGCGTGTCCAGCCTATTACCTCTGACTTTGTGTATTTCTCTTCTTACATATTCCCCTCAATGTAAATGAGGTTTCTTTAGAAGTGTTATGTAATCGGGTAGAAGTAATACTTGTGCTAGCGTGAGAAGGAAGTGAGAGATTTGTTCTAGGAACAATGTGTTAAATATCCATCCGCATATCATTATTATATTTATTTATATACGCGCCTTATTATGTGTTTAGAATGCATGTTTAAGGGTGTATGATGATGAGACCTTAACAAAGATAATTAATTGGTTGCCAATTACGCGAAAAACCCTCACAAAATATTAAGCGTTTTTCCTTCCATTGAGTGATTCTTACTCAAGATCTAAGACTGGCATTGGTTTGTTGGCCAAAGTCAAGACCTTTGTCCGTCGAGGATGTGTTTGAATCATGAAGGCTTTGTTTCATATTGGTGTCTTTTCCAAGTTGTGATTTGTTGGCCAAAGTCAATATCACTTCTTGTCCATCGACATTGATTACGAAGCTTTCCAAGGTCAATGGGTTCCGCTTAACTGGGATCACTAAGTTTGTTGTGCCAAAGCCAAGGCTTAGTTGATTCAGAGGAAAAAGGTTAGGCAATATATTGGATATATTGGCATATATAGGATATATGTTTCGGACTTGGATGTCCACCTACTGGATCTAGGAATTGGATGGGATCCAATTGATCTTAGAGATCTACCTAGTTAATTATCATACAATTTGTTGGCCAAAGTCAAGATTGTGTGTTATTTAACGGGATCCTAGCCCACTAGGAAACAAGGTTTCCCGAGTACTCCACAGAGGGTTAGAGGCTCGCCGAAAAATAGTGGGAGGCAAGTATTAAATTTGCAATATTCGTTTAGTTACTTGCCATACGCGCTCATTACAAATATTCGTCAAATAAATTAATATATTAGTTGGACTAATATTTAATGTTGTTTTAATTAAAACAGTTGGACTGTATTCAAACTATTTCATTTATAGTTGATTATATAATTGGATTATAGTAATCAATATATTTGAATTAACAATTTCAATTAATAGTTGATTTTATAATTGGATTATAGTAATCAATATAATTTAATTTAATCAATTAAATTATAGTTGATTATATAGTTGGACTATATTAATCATTATAATAAATAGTACCTAAAATCGTTGATTAAATAGTTGGACTATTAGAATCAAGATAATTGAAAGATTAGTGTTTAAAACATAATCCTGGGTGAAAATGTATTTAAACGACACTTTAATTTTCAAATTGGGAATAAAATCTCAGGATAGTCCTGAAAACTAAGAAGTTACTTTATTTGATAAAATAACATCTTAGGCCTAAGCCCGGAGTTGAGCAAATAGTAGAACATGATATTTGGAATATTCATGTGATGATAAATTTAGTGCTTAATCCATTATGCTTGCCAAATAGACTCCTTAATTTCTTAATCAGAACTAAGGATTAGATCCTTATAGTATGATATGAAATTGAAGGATCTTCATAGATCTATCCATAGATCTTAGAAGTACTCAATTGCAATAGTAAACTCTTGGAGAGTTAATGGCTATTCTCAAGGAGACAAAGCCAAAGTTTGCAATAAGGCAAGAAGCGCAAGGCGCACTTACTTCGATATTCTAGAAGGCCAAGGCTTGGCCAAAGGCTTCTGGAGTGTGAAAAAGGGCAAAGGCAAAATCATTATAATCTTCTGGGAAGACAAATGACATATCCCAAAATGTCTGCCTAAATTGTGGCAAACGGGGACACGGAAGCGTGACTGCCGTATGGACAAGGCAGACATGAAGGAATTGAAGACGGTGCAAGGCTCCGACTTCAAATATGTTTGTCATAAATATGTTCACTACTAGTATTAAAATTGGATTTTAGATACTGAGTGTGGTACATAAATATGTACTGATGTGCAGTATCTGCTGACAAGCAGGATACTGACTTCAGATGAGATTGATCTGCGAATCGGAAACGGGACGAAAGTCGCTGTTTTAACCGTAGAAACCTAAGTTTAGGAACTACCCTTCGGGTATGTACTTAAATTAGGAAACTGTTAAAATGTAACTAGTTTGACTAGAAACATTATCTCTATATCAGGTTTAACCATTGCGGGTATACCTTTATATTCTAGAACACTAAAGTGTTTCATTTTATAAAGATGATATTGAGATAACCACATTAGATGTGAATAACAATATTTATATTTTGAATATAAATAAATCTCAAACGTATAACATGACAAACAAATAGCTCAAACTGATTTAATCAGTTGAGACTTATAAGTGGCATTGTTGTCTGGGACACAATTAACAAGACTCGTATATCCACACTTTCGAAGAGTGGGTACTAGGAAAATTTTGATTCCATTTAAATAATGTCTACGAATCTTGTTTATTAGGCAAAGTGCCTAAAGCACCTTTACTTGGTAAAAGTGCAAGTGCCACCGATCTGTTAGCCCTCGTTCATAGTGACGTAAGTGGGCCCATATCTAGCTAGGCTAGAGGTGGATATGAATGTTTCGTGACCTTTACGGATGTGGCATCGCGTTATGGTTATGTGTTTCTTTGAAACACAAATCGGAAACTTTTATAGTTTCGACACGAAGTAGACAAACAGATCGGCTAAAGTATAAAACCATCACGGTTAGACCATGATGAAAATACTTAAGCAATAAGTTTCTTAAATACTTGAAGAGTAAAGTATTCTTTCAATGAGGACTCCTCCCGGAACACGTCAGTTTGACGGTGTGTCTGAACGGAGAAACCAATTTTGTTGGACATGATAAGGTTAATCATGAGTCGCTCTGAGCTACCATTTCCTTCAACGGATACGCATAAACAGTGCAAAACTTATTTAGAATAAGGTTCCATAAAAATCTGTTTGACAGACTTCATATTAGATATGAACAGGAAAGAAACGGGTTTTCTCATTCCTGAGATTTGGGAATGCTGGGCATATGTTTGGATGATACCAAACTAGAACCCAAATCGGATAAGTGCCTAAGTTGTGGTTATCCTAGGGAAACCAAAGTATAGTACTTATACAACTCACAAGAGAACAATGTAATTGTTGCTCGCCATGCGGTTTTCCTAAGAGGAATACCGATATGCAGTGGTAAGTGGGAGGAAAGTAAAACTCGATGAAAATCGGAGTAATACTGTTCCAGGCACGATTCCTTAATGGAACACAAATAGTTCATCAAGGATGAAACTATACCAATAATCTTCGAATACACAAGAACCACGTAAGTCAGAGAGTCAGAAAACAACCTGGGGTATGGGTTTCTGATCTCACCTCATAAAGATGTCAATCTTATTGAGGAACACGAACTGACTACGTATGAGGAAGTGATACAAGGTATCGACTCCCTATTATGGCAAAGTGCCATGATGTCCGAAATGGATTCCATGTATATCAACTAAGTTTGGATACTAGTTGATGTACCGCAAGGCATTGTGCCTATTGGTACTATATAAGTCTTCAAGGAAGACATACATGGAAGGCAACATACCAACGTACTAAGCTAGGCTTGTAGCGAAAAGGTATCGTTATCAACATTGTGTCGATTACGACGAAACCTTTTATGTTGCCATTGTTAAATCCATTTGGATAATGCTTGCTAATGCTGCATGTTTCATTTATGAAATATGGCAGCTGAATGCCAAAACCGCTTTCCTTAACGGAAACCTTTTGGAGGATGTTTACAACATCCTGACGGTTTTGTCGTACCAAAACGAGCAAACAAGGTTTGCAGGTTTATTCGATCCATGGATGGATTGAAGCAAGCATTGGGTTCTTGGAACTATCGTTTTGATGTAATCATAAAGGTATATGATTTAATTCAAAACGAAAATGATTCTTGTGTATATAAGGAGGTTAGTGGGAGCGCACTGAAAGTGAAAGTCCTATGTAATGATGACATATCAATTCTTGGAAATGATATTCCCATAATATAATCGGTGAAAGCTTGGCTTTCATGAAAATTCTCCGTAGAATTCTTGGGAGAAACAACCTTTATTCTAGGAATAAAGATCTACTGGGATAGATTAAAGTTGTTAATACTCTCCGAGAACTCGTACATTGAAATAAATGTACGCGACCTGGTGTCTCATATGCTTTGAGCATATGGAGTCACAATCGGGCCAATCCAAGTGATAGTCACTGGATTGATGTTAAGAACATCCTTTAGTATCTTAGATGAACTAAGGATGATGTCTTATACTATGGAGATGGAGAACTTGAAGTGACTGGGTTCACTGCTGCAAGTTTCCTAACCGATAAAAATGACTATAAGTCTAACAACGGTACTACATAAAGTTTGAATAACGGAACAGTGAGCTGGAAATCTTCCAAGCAAGATACTGTTACCGAATAAAAACACAAGCGGGTTATTGCTGCAGCTGAGGCAGCAATAGAAGCCTTTTGGGTCGATAATAATCCTAATCAGATTAGGAATAGTTCTGTTAGCAGCTGAGCTAGGCTACAACACAGGCTAAAGAATTAATGGACTCATCAACGATCCAGATATATATACTTCAATAATACATTTGATTCGTTCGGATCATACATCGTGGCGATGTGATGATCGAATAAATCGCATCAGATGATAATTATGCGAATCCGCTGACGAAAGTCTTTCCTCAGCAGAAGTTTGAGCGAACCGTACATAGTTCGGGTGTAGGACACTTGAGTGATTGGCTATAGGCCAAGTGGGAGATTGTTGGACAGTTATGACCCATAGCGTCACTATTTGTACAGATCATGGTGTTGTTGTACAAATTAACTATGTGACAAAGGAAATTGCTCTTTTATCATTTGTAATTAGATTACCAAGATGTATAAATGGTAAATTAGAAGGTCCATATGATTAGTTCCGGATTGAGATGATATGAGACAGTATCAATCCACGAAGGTTTAATCATTAAATATCCCTAGTCGTAGTATTATCGAGATTGGACATCGATAATGCGGAATAGACTAGTATTGCACTTGTGCGCGTTGTGAGGGCATAACGACATAGTTCTCATATATTTGGGTATAGGATACTCATGCAAGTGTAATAGGAGGTTGTGTTTTACCGATGGTACGGAAAACAGCTTCGCTCTGGATAGACCCCTCGGAATTCCATTGGTAGTATGACTATGTGTCTATGGAAGTCCGAATAGGGTAGGTGTATTTGGTCTTAACCTGAGACTTGCACCGCTAATACTTGCGACAATCAATATACTTTGGTTTTGGTCGTCCAGGGCTTTAACAGGTTCTGTGTACGCCTCTTCTGGGTATATTGAGAATCGTAGTGTATTGGGTGTGATGTCGAGACGGAAGTGAAGTATCACTCCAGTCATAGTGGAGATGATGATCACGTAGGATACGGAACTGGTTCTCTTATGTACTGCAGTCATCGGGATAATATGACTAGGTCATGATTATCCGATATAGAGACTAGTTACCAGAGATCCGATATGTGCTTCGTACGGGGCAGACACATTTCCAGCCCCAGGCCTTGCACGTGACATCCGATACTGGATCGAAATACGCAATACTACGTATACTACGCCTGATATAGATCACATATTCCTGTAAGGATATTTCTGGAGAATTGGGTAGGCATGGCGCTTTGCTAGAAGCCAACCTTGTCTTGTAAATCGGTACAAACGTAGTACTAGGTACGTACGTGTTCGGATAGTCCCGACGACCGGATTTACTGCCAACATATCCGGGGATCTCATGGGTTGCTTCCCGAAGATTCACCGATGACGTATGACTCGCACTTTAATCTGGGATTAATTAGATGAGAGAGAAATTAATCTGGGATTAATTACAGAGATATTTTATCTGGGATAAAATATCAATTAAAGAGAGAGAACGATTAATTTGGAATTAATCGATAAAATAATATATTCGATATTTATACGAAATTGGATTTCGACGCGGAATTAAAATTAGATTTTAATTCGGGCGAACGAGTTAATTTAGAATTAATTCGTTAGCGACGTGAATAGTGATTTTGCTAGGCATAATTATTTAATTACGTCGCAACGGAAAATTCGTTAATTTGGAATTAGCGAACCCGGGCCCGAGAGTGTTTGCGGGCGCACTCGCATTGTGAATTAAATGCGGCCCACAAGTCACATCAAGCGTCAAATCACTAGTCAATCGATTGATGTGATGTCTAGTCACTTTGAGTGATGTGACAACATGTCACTATTGATTGATGTTGGTAGTTGGAAGGCATTGATTATTTTTGCCTTTGACTTTTGGAATTTGAAAATGGTTTTTGGTATTGATTTTTGGAAAATCAAAAACTAAATATATAACACATTTCTCTCTCTCTCTTGAAACCACTCACGGTTTTGGAACCATTTCCCTCTTCTCTCCCATTCGGTTTTTGAAGCATTTTCTACTGTTTCTTGCTTGGCCGAGTTAAAATGAGAAGCCAAAGAGAAAATTGTTGCAATTTTCTTGTGCTAGCACACTTAGGGTCATCATAAGGTGATAGGGAACCGCATTGTGAGCATGGAATCACCAAATGAAGCTTGGAGCTTGGTATCCATGAAGGGGCATGACCAAAAATCACAAGGACAACAAGGAGCAAAACGAGAGAGCTTCAAGGGAGCTTGGAGGAATTTTGTTCAACGCATCGCTAAGCCGTTCAATGTAAGTATTCCGTAACTTCTTTGATGTATTCACATGGTGTTTCATTGTGATTGATCTTGGGACCTAATAGAAACCCAACACTAAGGCTATTAGCACTTCTAGTCCAAAATACACACTTCATACTTAGCTATAAGTTGGTGACCAAGAAAGTTAACATCTTGGCCATACGTAAAATCCTTCTCCCTGGTGTAAACAGAATGGTCCCAATCCCCGCACACTTACAGTTCACAGCTCCATCGGAATACATCTTCCACCATTGTATTATTATTGCCTTGACTTCTTCATCGGGGAATTCAAAATCATACTGGTCCCCTTCGATTGATTGCTGCGCCAAGAATTCTACCACGGCTCGCCCCTTGATTATCTTCTTAGTGATTTAATCTATGTCGAACTTAGTCAACAGAACTAATCACCTTCCCAACTTTTCGACTAGGGAGGGCGCCCAACTGCAATTACTTTAGCGAATTTTTCTTGGTGTGAAGGCAGCATCTTCTTGCTGAGGTAGTAAACTGCGTGTTCCACCACTACGTTACATTCTTCCACTAACATTGTCCCCAGGGCTTTAGGTATCATGG
Source organism: Zanthoxylum bungeanum (assembly GCA_019454045.1). Taxonomy (NCBI): domain Eukaryota; kingdom Viridiplantae; phylum Streptophyta; class Magnoliopsida; order Sapindales; family Rutaceae; genus Zanthoxylum; species Zanthoxylum bungeanum. The sequence continues at coordinate 3,903 of SKCR01052192.1, read as the reverse complement.
CCAGTATAAGACTAGAGGTCTACCGAGTCTCGAAGGCTTCAAGACTAGCGGGTTGGTCAAATACTGGTTAATTTTCTCAAAAGCTTATTGGCATTACTCATTCCACCTCACCGGTTGATCTTTTCTGAGCAACTTGAAGATCGGTTTACACACCAACATCAATTTGGCTATAAACATGCTGATGTGTTATATATTCCCCAAGAAAGCTCTTGCTTCCTTCTCTGTTTTAGGTGCGGGCATCTCTGTTATTACCTTGATCTTTCCTATATCCACTTTTACTCTGCTTGTGCCCACGATATGCCCCAACAAGTTTCCTCATGTGCCCCAAATACACGCTTCTTGGGGTTGAGCCTAAGATTATACTTGACTACCCTATGAAGAAATTTCTCCAATGCAGCAAAATATTCTTCCCTGGTCTCTAACTTGTCCATCGTGTCATCAACATAAACTTCAACCTCTTTATGCATCAAATCATGAAATTGGATGGTAGCCATCCGCTAATAGGTAGCCCCTGCATTCTTCATTTCAAAGGGCATCACTTTATAGCAATAAGTCCACCATTATGCGATGAAGGTTGTCTTGTGCTTATAGGAGCAAAGCGAGGTTTACCGCTATGTCTATGATGTTGGTGACCATGACACTGTTGGGCTCGCAATTCGTAAAAAGTATGGTTAGGTCATGGGAGACTAACCAGAGAATAAAGGAGTCGTCATTAGTATAAGATACTAGGATTGATTTAAGGCCACACTACACCCTCACAAGATCTGACATTAACTCTTTTGGGTTTCAAAATGGTCTCTTACTAATGCTAGTATAATATTTAGGTTTGAATAGACGTATCACCAAATCTTATAATACAGCAACATGCAACAACAATTTACATAGTATACACGACGTATAAATAATAAAGGCAGTAAAAAATAAATAAATATATAATATTCAGAAAGAAACTGTTAAAACAGTAGTAAAATAACATTCAATCAAATCTGAGCATGTATCTCATGGGCCTAGCCCCAGACAAGCCATAGCCAGTCGGATATTTACTGTGTTACTAATATCCGACCGGATTTATATGAAGTCCGACTGGATATGCTGCTGCTGTAACACCCAAGGTTTTAGCATGGCATCATGCTCATGTAGTTCATGTATGTGATGTTTATCGCTCACATAGTATGTATGCACGTTGACTATGGTGACGGTCCAAGCTCACGGGCATTTGGCATCATTTTGCATTCATTTAGGCATATTTTCAGTTTTGGGATCGGTGTATCGGTCTACCAGTGCCCTTGTATCTAGAAAACCATTACTAAAACTGATAGGATGTAAACTGATCTCCATATCAGTCTCAGTGTTAGCATACTAGTGCCATGCCATGCATATCGGCTCATTAAACCAGTCTTGGTCATCTCAAACCTTCGTGTCTTCTCACGAAGATCGACATGTTAGGTTTAGTTATTTATGTTCAAAACCCTATAGTTTCAGGTTAGATCATGCAATTTCAGAACAGGATATCATGTCAAGTTTAAATGTCAGTTTTCAATTCATGAATTCATGTTCAGTGCATGTAGTTTTAGTACAGGTCCATCATATTTAGATTAGTTTGGCATTTCAGTTCACGTATTGCAGCTCATGTTTCACAATCCATTCATGGGTAGGATAGATCCAAGCCACCATATGATTGGATGGTTTTGCCATGAGTTTGGGGGGGTTTCGTTATTATATAGCAGCCTCAGTTTCATGTCACCGTCAAGTTTTGTTTTCATATCATGTCTCAATATCCAGCCATGTCAAATCTACATGCTATGATTTCAGTTTCAACTGTGTCTTGATTCTTAATTTATTTCTTATGTTTTGCAGTTTTAAATTTTAGTTCCTTAATGTTTTTGCCCTCCAGTATTCACTCACTAGGTCTTTCATGAGACCTGACCTACCCCAATCTCAAGTTATTTTACAGGTTACATGATCACGCATACGTAGGACAAGCTTTAGAGGAGATGAGACCCAGTTGCAGTCATTATACACCACGGTCGTCAAGTCATAGTTAGTCTCAGTAGTTATTATTGAGTCAGACCATAAAGCCTTGTATGAATTCAAGTACTGTATGGTTTACAGATATGAGTTTGTGTATGTATAAGATACACATGCAGGTTTATATTCATTATAGGTGTATACAAGCTATATTCATATATAGTATAGTAGTCAGTTTAGTATGTTTTAGTAGAATCATGATCACGTTCGTGTTTTATAGCATGCATATAGTCTGTCACTGTGAGTGCATGTCAGGGATTTAGGTGTGATAGTTAGGCCATTTCTTACCAATCACATGCCTTATTTTCTAGGGTGTGACATCTACGTAAACCAGAAACACAGAATCACACTCATTCCATAAATAACATATACACGCAAATGCGATAAAACCATAATAAGTTGGATAGTAATAGGCAATAAAATAGTAAATAAAATAAATAAAAAATAGCTAACATAACAGTACAGGGCATGCGTAAAGAAAAATAGTCAAAAACGTGCATAAAACAGTAGCAGTAATACTAAAACATGACTGATATTTACTGGTAGGTGTGATTGTGGCATGTTTCCCATCCAATTTTCTTATAAATTGACAAACAGGGTCTTTTAAAGTCAGATTCCCGAGACTCTATTGTTGTCTTTCTTTTTAAAAATTATGTATGTAAGTTGCGAATCAATCTATCAAATCCACTAGGATGAATCTCCAAAAGTCAATGATATATTATCTAATGACTCCTTACTCAAGCCATCTCTAGTCAACATATTGACCTTCACCTGTTTGAATATTTCATATATTTCCAGGGAATGGTTCAATTTCTTTGTTTTCAATGCTTGAGGAAATGGAGGTGCATGTGAAAAGCATTATCATCAACAATAGGTAATGGTCCATCAACCTTTTCTTACCCTCTGAAGCTGGCTCATTTTCAACTTCACGAGTTTCAAGAATGGGTTGTAGATGACTTTACCACGGCGAAAGATAAGAGTAATAACAGATTTGACTTGGTCTATATGTTGACTACCAGAACTACCCTCGTGAGAATTTGATGACTCTTGGGGTTTGACTATGGTTGTGCAGGAAACTTTCCTTTCTCATTGAATGGTCAATACATATTTGATTTTGCAAAAGTATCTTTCCTGATCACTCAATGTTTGCACATTTTGGTTATGGATGGCTTCATGTTTCTCATGAATGCATGCAAGGTATCCTCAAGGGTTTTCTTAGGTAGTGGGATGTATGGTACATAATTCTGAAAATTTTGGAAATTTTGATTTACCTAGGGAGGTTGTTGCGATGGTTGTGCTTGGTTATCATTCCTCTAATTGAAGTTTGGATGATTTCTCCAACCAGAATTGTAGGTTTGGGAGTATGGGTTTGGATTTGGTCTCTTGAAGGTGTTTATAGAACCGACTTGGTCATGGAGACATTATACAGGGCTGGTAGGATGGGTAAACTTGTGTACATGTTCATTTGAATTATAGATATGTGATATGTAACTTCTTGAATTAACCTGACCATGATCACTCTTCCTCATTTATTAATGTCTCAACATTTTTAGCTAGAAATGCTTATTTAGCAGAAAGTTCAGGTCTCCTAAGGTTAAATATGTCACGACTCATAAGTTCCAAACTGTGTTTCTCAATATTGTGCATTCTCTACTATGTGTGCTAGGTAGTCTAGTGCATCTTCGGGATTTTTCCCTAAATTCATCATTCCACATCAATTCCCACTACTTAATCTATTTTGGGGTGTTAAACCCTCGTAGAAGTAGGAAACCAGCATCCAAGTTTAAAAACTCGTGACATGGACAATATTTAACAGTTAACAATACTTTCCAAGTGTTCCACTACACTTGGTGTGAAGTTGTGATTCTCCTCTTA